>CAJNJA010076586.1:0-20937 GCA_905231915.1 Symbiodinium necroappetens
GCTGCTACTACTACTACTACTACTACTACTACTACTCTACTACTACTCCTACTACTACTACTACTACTACTACTACTCCTACTCCTACTACTCCTACTACTACTACTACTACTACTACTCTTGCTACTGGTACTGGTACTGGTACTACCTTGATAATCCGGAAACGCACGACGATAAAGGACCCGCTAGCTAGTACTATTGCGGAAAATGAGAAGAAGAGTTGCTACCGCTGCCACGACCACTGCCACTGACAACAACGTGACAACAATAATCCTCAGAGACGACACAAGACAAAAGAAGTCGCCGCGTTGTACTGCCAATCTGCCTCCGGCTTGCGCGCCTGTGCACGAACTGCCTAAGTTGCATTCGCAACGTGGGCAGCTGTCACAAGTAGCTGCGCATGCATGCAGCTACTCTGAATATTCTATGACTGCCGCGGCCAGAACCCACTCTTGTGACTGCCCAGCTCGAAATCAACGGGCCGGGTCAACGCCCAGGCAAATACACCGAGCACACGGATATTGCCGCGCACGGCATGAGTATCGGGGCTGCTTTCTACAAGTGGCCAAGTCCATAGTGACGCCATAGTGCATCCAGTCTAGGGTTTCGTCGAGGTCACTATCAGAAAGCTAGGGTTGGAAGATATAAATCGTGTCATATCGTGTCACAATGACTGCAGTGAGAAACAACGACAAAACTAGCTCTCTGTTGCATCTCCGGTTTCAGGGTGCTCCGCGCCGCACCCACTTGTTGGTCGACGCATTGAACTCAAGCTTGCCTGGCAGACTGCTCAGCCGTCCCGAATTGACGACAGACGATAAGAAGAGCAATGCACAAGTTACACAGTCACACAGCCCTGATTTGCACAGTTCACTGCCGTAAACATCTTTGCACCTTCAACCAACTTGCCATGATCATGCCGTTCTGGAGATCCTGTCAAAGATCGTGGAAATCCAGCAGTATGCAGCTTCTGCTCAATTGGCTCCTTTCAGAATTGGCGCACTGCAATCAGCCTTGTGGCGCATTATCCCGGTTCCGTTTGCGCAGGTCGGGTGGATCCATTCAGACCGCGTGAAGAAAGAAAGATTCGCAGCTCGCTGATTAAAGCCTCTTCCCTCCAAGAGCTGCAAAGGCTCAGGAGTCGGAGACGTCAGTACAACGCCCGAGGCTTTTCCACGACGGTGGGAGATGTCGAGCATCGACAAAGGCACTGGCAAGATGCTGAGTCCTTGGACTTTGAGGTGTGGCTCTGAGTCGTCTTTGCCCACTGCGAAGGAAAACACCTTGGACAACTTTGTCCGAAGAGACTGTTGCTTGCGTCCTCATCCATGTCACATCCATGTCAGACAATATCGCAGTATGTGCACGACAACCGCAACGCAACTGCACCCGTCGCACTCTCAAACCTTCAGCTCACCAGCCCAACCCACGCTGATAAGGCTTCACCCGAAACCAAAGGCCCTGAGGCCCTGAATCCGGGAGAGTCTGCAGGCGAGAGGCCGAGGTTAGAACCTGAGCCAAGAAGCGAGACACAGACTCTCCGAAGTTCTGCTACACTGAAGTAGCACCGTACTCATGCTTAAAAGCTTCACGGCAGTGCAGCGGTCAACTAGGGCCGACAGTTGTTTGCAACGAGATCGTGCGATGGTTCTACGACGCTAACAACAGGTGTGGAATGGAACAGCCCTTGTGAGTCCGAGGTTTCCGTGACGGGTGTCCGCTTGAACTATGGACAAGACCAGAACAATTCTTTATGTTACGATTACTATGGCTACTCTCGGCCGGCCGGGGTGGACACCAGCATTTGGACTGACTTGCAGTGCTGGCTGAGGTTGCCTCCCTCGTCCACCGTCTCAACATATTCCATCCAGAGCCAAAGGAAAATCGACAGGCTGTTCCTGCGGCCCCTCTGCTCCTTCCTCCTCCTGCTCCTGCTCCTGCCGCTGCTGCAACTTTCGCCGCGACTCCTGCATGTACCATCCATGCTTGAGCAGCCGTCGGCGTCGTCTCAGCAATGGTGGCGGCGGTGCTGGTGGTGGTGGTGGTGGTGGACACGATGACTGCACTTGTGCTTGGTAGCCTGGGCAGCAACAGCAGCAGCAGCAGCAGTAGTACCAGTAGCAGTAGCTGCGGCTGCAGGAGGAGGAGGAGGAGGAGGAGTAGTAGCAGTAGTAGTAAGCGATCTCGGTGTGAGGCCTCGTCTGCAACATCTTCGACGACCTCGACTTCGTCGTCGCTCATGAAGTCTACATCCCAAGCCTCGGAGCCCGAGCACGCAGCAGATCGAACGTAGCTTAGACTGGACAGGACTACTCATGCGCGACCTGCAAAGAGGCGCAAGATTGCAAGCATTTCAATGGTCAAGCTGCTGCATGAAAGGTGCCTGGCTCTCTCGCTTCTGTCGTTTCTACTTGCGCACGGCTGTGCAAGCAAGCCCGTGAACATGGCAAACAGAACGGGCCAGCGGCCGCATCCTCGGCCGGCTCGACCTCCTCCCGTTTGCAGGGCATATGCTATGCCAACAATAGGTTGATACATGTAACCACAACCAGCATCCGACTTTCTCAGGCTCAGTACTCCTGAAAATGATCTCTTCGCTTGCTCAACTGGCCAGCGACTCGGTCCCTCTTGCTGGCAGTTTATCCCTGCAAAAAGAGTTTCATGCCTGAGCAAGGCAGCCTCGATTTCTGGTTGGCAACTGTCCCCTCCACTTCTCCAGCGTCTCTGCGCATACTACATATCCATGCACACGCAACGCACCTACCCTCTGTCCGTCTATGCAGCTGGTGTTTGTGTCCCACCACTGGGTTCTGCAAGATTTGATTTGGCAGAAAATGCTGCTGAGACGCATCTGCAGCGGCTGCTGAGGGCATCGCCTGCCAACGGACAGACCGGTATGAGACCGCTGCCGAAGTAAGCCTGCGACCTTGAACTATGAAGCCTGAGCCCTGAACCGCTATCCTGAGTCCGAAACTCTGATACAATGATACAACTTAGAGAGCCCAAGAGCTTTGCCACGGTTTGCAGGCACACATCGTGAAAACCCCAGTTATGCCATAACATCTGCAGGGTCCTGCAAGTGCACTTACATGCTGCTCAATTGGCCTAGATGAGCAGTCCCTGCAAGCCCCAAGGATCAAGTCTCTCAAGCATCTACAGCCTACTCGGCCCGTGGGCGCTGGCTCTTCAAAATCGGAACTACACACCACCGATCGGTGAGAGGCGGGCATTTTGTCATAACAAAAAAGACTTTGAACCATGGAGCCTCCTGGAGAGTCCCATCTTCCAAGGCTGTCAGAAACTTTGCCTCGATCCTCCAGGCCGGGAACAAAGCACTTCAGCCAAATCAGACTCGCAGGCGAGCTGTTCCTATTCTGGGAAGGCCAGGTTCGCGACGGTGCTTTAACACCCTCCCAGCGAAGGTGCAGAGTGAGACAAAGAAGAAGGAACCAGCATGCCTTTTGTAGTGCATCGGTTTGCCCTACACCAAGAATGCAGCAATTACCGCCCCGTCTCCTGAGGCGAGCTTCGGCAGAAGCAGCTTCTGACAGATGCATCACAGCATGGGCTTGACATGAGAAATACATTGAAACCTACATGTGCCAGTAGTGTCGGTGCAACTCCAACACAGTCCGTCACATCGCATGCGCGCATCCAAGATGTACCCAAATCCTCGGCCGGGTGCAGTCCCTGCTTGGCCTCGCTCGGCGGCTGCTTCGATGCTCTCAGCCTGCACGGAAGAAACCGTCAGCCAAATGATCAGACACCGTGTCCTTGATGCATAGTCCAACCCAAGAAACAAGACTGGTGCCGGGTGACCATGAGACCCTTTCCAGATTCCTGAGTCTTCTTCTCAGACCTCTTGCAAAAATGCTACATTTCCAGCTGGATTCCAGCTTCCCGTCAGAAGACCCACAGCCCGCACCGTCCCGCACCTCCAACGCCTCTCGCAAACGCGTGTCCATCCTGGAAGTTCCGCGACTGCTGGCGGGCGGAAGGTGGTTTGTGGAGCAGACTTCGGATGCACGTTCCAAACAATGACAGCAGTCGACCTCCATTTTCAGATAGCTCCAGAGCTTGCGTTGAGTCCGAGACCGAGCAAACTTCAGGTCGTCAGATCTAGCTATGAAGCGCCATACAGGTCATAGTCATTTCATGATCTGGCACCTTTCGCGGCAGCATGCTACAACAGAACATGAAAGAGCAGTTTCCCTTCGGAAGGCCGTCCTGCAACGAGCTTCGTCCAAGATGCCTGACGAGTTGCAAGCAGCCGGGAGGCTGATTGCTTGGCTTTAGGAATGCGGTCGTGTTCGCATTGCTCTGCCATCATCAAAGCAACTGCTGCAAGTGCAGCTTTCCAACATCCCTGGAGAAATTTGTGTCAAGAGGAGTCAAGAGTCTCGCTTTTGAATGTCGACCCCTGCCTCCATCTGCGGTTTCGGAAGCAAGTTGAGCCTGTCCAAACATGCCCAGCCCGCGACACTGAGTAAAGACCATTGAGGACAGCAAGACAAGAGGACCGTTTGCAAATAAGAAATTCATGCCACACAGCTCCACGCGCCGTGGGCGAGCTGGCTGGAAAAGAACCGGAAACATTGGATGTGGACTGTCACTTCACTCCATTGCTGTCTGACTTGACCTTGACTCGAAGATCCGAAAGGGGCAAACCATTCTCACTCTCTTGCTACCCGGACGCACGCCTCTGCCGGCTCCTCCTGCACTTCAGGCTGGGCCTTGGCTTGGGAGCGGAAGCAGTTCCCAAGCTTTTCTCCAGCTGCTTCTAGATGTCTGGCAGGATCACACGCCCAGCAAACACAGAAGTGAATCCAAATACCACTGCTGCCGTCCTCCTAAACGGGTAGCACCTTCGCATGCCGCCAACGGGAAGCCCAAGCGACCGAGAGTTCAGGTTCCACAGGCGCCTGGGCCGTCGGAGCTTTCTGTGAACATGGAGACACTTACCCGAAAACATCATGCTGCTATGGCCTTTGCACAATTCTCGCGGATTCTCTTTGGTGGGCTTCAGTAGTGTTCTGTAGACATCCTGCAAAGCAATGTGCAGCATACCATGCAAGCCAGCTCATGTACCTTTCGTCACAAGAAATATGGACTGGGCATTGCCCTTTCTGCTGTGTTGACAACTCCTCTACCCCCTGGCAGCCTCCAGCTCGCTGACAGGATCTTCGACGGGAGGAGCCTTCAGCACAGGCATCCCCATTACCGAGAAGGAAAGTCGCATGACTTGCCAAAAACAGTTGTGGGCTTTGGGATTCAGCTTGCTCTCGTGCATCGCTTGCTTTCCGTTTTGAAGACCCAGCTTGGGGCCTGGAATAGTAATGGGTGCTGCAGAGCTCCGGGTACAGAGAGTGGCCGTCTGGGTGAGTGAAGAGTTGCCGATTCTCTTTGCATCTGATCGGAAAGCTTCTGGTTTCTGGATCCGAAGGCAGAGGAGGCAATGGCCTGAGTGACAGATTCTCGCATCAGGGAAGTCTCTACCGCGGAGATGAACGCAAACAACGCCGGCAGCAAACACTCCCAACCCACCTCCGTGGGGGCACTTGGGCTTTCGTCCTCGGTCGCCTGGGGCGTGTGATTGAAGGAGTCGTCGACCTGCTCGCGTTGTAGTCGCGAAGGTCCAGCAGTTCGTGCTCGCAACCGACACTCCACACTCGCGCACACCGCTTATCGACATCCACTGCAGGATGGTACCCGGGTGCATGTATTTTGCATCACATATGAAGTCGATACAGATAGGTATAGATCGATGGAGCCGTATGCGTCGAGAGATATACGTCCATCCATCTAAACTATGTCTCGAAAGGGAGGGGAAGAGAGAGAGAGAGAGAGAGCGAGCGAGCGAGCGAGCGAGCGGCATAGTTATACATATACAGATACTGTACAGGTATATATAAGTTTGCATTTGTAGTGCCAAAGGTGAAAGGAAGACAGCGAGCAAGAGTGGATGAGAGGGCGAGTGGCTGAGTGGTTGAGTGAGTGAGCGAATCAGCGAGTGGAGGGAGTGAGGGAGGAAGGGCAGGGAGGGAGGGAGGGAGGGAGGGAGGGAGGGAGGGAGGGAGGCAGTTACAAGACAGTCCCACCAATCTGCCTTGGAGGCAGGCTTGGGGATCAACTCGACAGCTTCCTCCTAGGTGAAAGAATGCGGACAGAGAGTGATCGAAAGCATTGTCGGGAGCGGGCTTGGCTTGAAAAGTGGGCCTGCGCAAGTCACTTCCTGAATGCGTGTAATTAAGAATGCTGACCGTCGAAACCCGATGGACAACTGACAAATGCACTAGCCGAACATTCCCTCTCCATCACTCTTTGCTGACATGCCATGTCGAGGTGATAGGTCCACTCCTCAAATGCTTCGTCCACAGCGTCGATCACACGACTCGCAGCATCCTTGCACAGGCTCCAAGGGGGGGAAGATGCATCTGATCGATAAGGAAACCCTTTCAGCGACTCCTCGAAACTTCGGGCAGAGTGAGGAAACTCTTAGAAATCTGGGTGGCCTCAGGCAGCCCCTCAGCCGCGAGGGCTGTCCGGAGCGTCGACAGAACCTGTTGAGACAGGCTCCGTTCATGCGGTAGGCCGGTGTCCGCCCTCGAATATACGAGTGATTAGTCTTCTCAGAGGGGCATGAATATTTTCGTTGCGACAATGATAGCTTCAAGCAATACGAGTGGCAGCTCAGGTTGGAATCCTGGTTGAGATGCAACAGACGACGTGATGCAAGTCGCGCTGTCTCTGCATTCAATAGTAACCCCATCAGTTCAATCATGGAAGTTGAAGACAGTCCAGCCATAGTCAGAATGTGGCAAAGCAATCGATGCTCCAGCTCAGACGAGCCCATCTGCCATGCCTTCTCTCTTGGCACGGAGGAAGCTGGAGCCTTGCAAGATGCTTCGGAGTCGGCTGCTCAAAGAATCGAATCCTGCTGCCTTGCTAGCTTCCATAACTCGGCAAAGTCGAAGCTGTCCAAACCATCGCTGCTCTTCTGAGGACATTGCGCGCAAAGGCGGCTGAATCGTGTAGGTTTGCAGTGGGAGCATGCCACCATTCTGCCTCACGAGGCTTCGACTCTCAAAAAAGCATCCAGCCCAACAGTGGTTGAGGTGCAAGGCTTCAAGTCAAGCCTCATCACTAGAATCATAGAACCCGCGAGCAGCTTTCAGCTAAACGCTCCAGGAAAACTGAACTCGCACGCTCGCCCAGGCAACCCGGAAATGCCATACACCCATACCCATGGCCAAACTCTTCCGGTTGCAACGACTGACAGGCCTTCTGGGACGTCGTCCTGGCACAATGGACAGCTGGCATGGCTATCCCCCAAAGAGAAGAAAAATGAGCCTTGAACATTGCACTTCAACCTGAAACTGCTGCGAACGGGCTGTAAGATGAGCTGCAGGCACGATTCAGCGCAACCACAGCAAGCGGCGGACGAAACATAATCACGTAAATCGCCAGAGGGATGGGACTCGTGCGACTCCGAGAATCCTGCCTTTGCGAGGGCACGGCACGCCAGGCACTACGGGCGCAAAGTACACCTGCGCAGAAGGAAATCAAGAGGGATCTGAGATGTCGTGGTTGTCTGGCAGTCTGCGTGACGATTGGTTTTCCCCGAAAGGCAGGGTCCCGAGCACCGAGTTGTCCCCGTGAAATCCGAACCCCAACTTATGCCTGGCGACCCTGGGTGACATGGGCACAGCACAGCAGAAACTTCGCATGAGCAATCGTGCCAGCGCCTTGTCAGCCTTTTCGGCAGAAGGGCCTTGGGAATTAAGGATTAGATTACACTAACGTATAATACAGTACAGGCTACACTGAACGTAGTATACTGTATAGTCTTATCTCAGCAACAGACCTCAACAGAAAGGCAGAGCGGCACATTGTTCTGCAGTTTTCGCATCGCATGCACACTTGCAACTTTCTCCGTGAGCTCATTCCTTTTCAAGCACTTTGCTCCTGTTTCTCAACAAAAAATTGTGCTTTTCGAGCGGTTTGCACAATGTTGCTCGAGCCCTCCAGTCCCTTCCGAGCGGGTTGCTCCTGTTTCTCAAATACAAAAATTCTTTGCGAACGATTTGCCCTTGTTTCTCAAATGCCCCAGTCCCTTTCGAGCGCCTTGGCCCTGTTTGTCAGAGACTCTAATCCCTTTCGAGCAGTGTGCTCGCTGTTTTTCCAACACTCGAGCCACTTTCGAAAGGTTCCCTCTGTTTCTGAAATACTCCAACTTCTTTCCAGCGGTTTGCTCCACTTTCTGAAATACTCTTCTCCCTTTCGGGCGGTCTCCTCCTGTGTCTCACATACTCTGATCGTTTTCGGGCGGTTTGCTTCCGTTGTCTCAAGCCTCAACAGCTCTTTTTTCGAGCGAACCTCACATACCCCACTCCCTTTCCAGCTGTGTGTTGGAGCGGTTTGTTCCCACTTTCTCAAATACTCTAGTCCACTACGAGACCCTTTCGAACGGTTCGCTCCTGTTTCTCACACGCTCTGGTCCGTTTTTGTTCGGGCTTGCTCTTGCTTATCGAAAACTCTAAGGACAAACTTTAAACCCTTTTGAGCGGTTTGCTCCTGTTTCTCAAGCACTAGAATTCCTGGCGACCGGTTTGCTCCTGTTTCTCAAACACTCAAGTCCCCTTCGCGCGGTTTGCTCCTTTTTCAAAAATTACTTTAGCCCCTTTCGAGCGGTTTGCTCCCTTGTTCTACATTACTCTAGCCCCGTACCAGAAGCTTCGGCTGCTCTATACTGGAATGCCCCGAAGATCTTCAGACCGATCCAGCAAACATGCTGCTGCTCACACTGCAGCAGTCTTGGGCCTCCGACCTTGGAAGCCTGAAACCCAAATCCTAATCGATGAAGATGCAACAGCCCGAGAGGCGTATCTTTTCGAAGGAGGTTCGCCAGCAGAAGCCCTTGAGGCTGGCATCCAGCCTGATTCAGGTCACAGCGAACTTGGTTGCCTTGCTTGTTGCTTCGCATAGGGGTGGACAAGTCGACAGGCAAGAGCAGGAGTATATTATACTCCGCCAACAGCTATGGCTATTGGTTACAAGGTTCAGTTTGAAGCAACGAGATGGAACCCAACAGAAAATCTGCTCTCAAGCTCAAGCGACTTCGGTCGTCGTAGGACTGAGCAATGGGTGCAAAAGCAAACATTTAAGCACAACTCAGCATGACACCACCGTCAATCTTCGCTCACATAATTTCACATCCTCCATAGAGCCAGAGCGAACAGTTACCAGTGGTTACGAAGTCGTAGCTATACTTGCTACTCGTAAGTAGGCACAGACATCGCTGATGTTCCAGCTGCAAATTGACTGCACCGCTGCCACTGCCACTGCGTAAGGCTTGTTGAATCAGTACCAAGTGGCAGGTACGGATGTCGCGGAGCTCGACCCTTCGGCGGGTGTGGTGGCGGCTGCGGCGATGGCGCCGAGTCCTGTTTTGGCAAGTACAGGGCCAGGACTGCAAGAGGAGCACGGGATGAGTGGACATCTTCATGTTGCTACTCTATGTCTACTCATGGCATTATCTTACTACCCGGAACCTGAATCAGTTTTGGCTGTGAAAGTTGCCACTCTTGGCGAGCATGGCTTCGCAGGGGCTCCACGTCAAGGTTCGGTAATTTCGGTGAAAAGACAACGGCGGTTTCCCATTCCCTCATCCTCTTCTTGAAACCCTGCTGTCGCCTTGTAGTGGCTCGCGGGGAGATTTCGGTTTGGTTGTTTGCCAAAGTTGTGCGGTCCGCGGACCTTGAGACTCGCGACAAATCTCCGACCCCAAATGTCAAAACACTTACAAGCCCACAATGGCCAGGCTAGCAACTGGGCCTCGTTGCGCAGATCTGTTGCGGCTAGGCGAAACCTGACGGCGGAACAAATCGAGGGAATGGCCCAGAAACTAGACAAGCGGGGTGGCCATTCACTGAAACCTCTCGAAAATGGGACGTAGCTACACCTGCGACTGGAGTGTACTCTGTCATCTCAGGCTCATGGAAGGCCAGAAAGCTCCGGGAACTTCCGTAGCTCTTCAGCCTTACCCCCTGTTTATGCCTTTCATGTGCACTTCACCATTTACGACGCGCTCTTAACGCTGTTGCTCTATGATAACACTATCAAGTGCCACAACGATGCTTGTAACCCCCAAGTCTGCTGCTATGCTAGAAGCATGTCAACCCATACTCCGAACCCGCAAGTCCTAATGCCTACACCGCTCAAACCCTGAAACCACAAGCTCTGCCAACCTTGCGGGCCGTGCACTCCGCTGCCTCTCCGATGAGTCCTTGTTTCGTGTGTTGATTCGGTGCTTCAGTTTGCTTCGTGTCATCTGTTCCTTCACCAAATCTTTGAAGTAAGTGTCCTTGGTGCAGCTCTGCTTCTTTTAGCTCTACTTTCTCGAATGTCGACGGCACGTACTTAAGACACACAGCTTTTGGTTGCGGCGTTTGTCGTTGCATATGCTGTTGCTTTGGTTTAGTTCTCTCTTCTCGGGCACGTGGCCCAAGCCTTGCTTGATTTCAATATTGAACCTTGTCTTGCTTGCTGCAGCCTTGTGCCTGTCGAGAAGGGGTGCGGGCTCGAAGCGGTTGCCGCGATTCAACATGCTACTCTGCGAGCTGGAACCTAATTGTAAGGATTCCCACCCTGCGTCTACTGCCGCTGCACTACCATCGCTGCTTGTATCGTTTTCTCAGCGCGTATACCCACATGGCAGAAACACGAATAAAAATAGTGTAGGGGTGCGAGAGCCAAATCACAAGTATTGGTATAAAGATCATCGAGATCAGTACTTCAAGGAACTCTCTGCGTGGACAGACAAACCAGACACCAATTCGATGTAGACAGCCTGAAGCAGCACATCGCACCTCCACAAAGCCCGAAGAGACCGATGGGAGGGGTGGCACTGAGCTGGGCTTGGTGGCCTTCTGCCTGGCATGGATGGAGTCTCAAGCTGACGTGACTGCCGAGATTCACTGGTCAAGAATGGTCAAGATCTTGACCTGTATAAACTATAACTATACAAGACATTACAAAACACTTAAACCTCGAAGCCCTTGTTCTGAACGCAAGCCGAACCTGGCCGAAACCCGATTTGCGAATGAAGTGGAAGGCCACTGCCAAATGTGGGGGCTCAACTCAGGCAAGTGAAAGCCGCTCCGAAACCCCCTGCCCGGCCATTGCCCCCTCCACTCCTTGCCTTGGCTCGGGACTAGTCATGGCAGCCTCTCCACGGGCCAAACCACGGACAGAGAGGGAGAGAGAGAGAGAGAGAGAGAGAGAGAGACACAGAGAGAGAGAGACAGAGAGAGAGAGACACAGAGAGAGAGAGACACAGAGAGAGAGAGAGAGAGAGAGAGAGAGACAGAGAGAGACAGACACGGACAAAGCCACTAATTAATAGACAAGCAGCATACACTCGCAAGATTCTCAGGCCTGGAGAAATTGTAAATCCTTGAATAATTAAATCTTCATTTTCATCTTCATTTCCGTCTTCATTTTTTCTTCATCCCTGTCCTCACCCCCTAATTCAATCATCATTTGGATCATCATTTTTTCTTCATTTTTTCTTCATTTTTCTTCATGCTTGATTCAATCATCATTTTGATCATCATTTCCGGCTTCATTTTTCTTCATTCTTTTTTCACCCCTGATTCCATCATCATTTTGATTTTCATTATCCGAGTTGTTTGATTCCATTTGTTCTGCATTCCTCTGTTCGCCCCTGATTCATTCATCATTGTGTTACTGATTTTCGGCTTCGTTGTTTCACCATTCCTCTCTTCACCCCTGATTCAATCATGATGTTGTTGTTGTTCTGTTCATCATCCTGCGTTCTAGCATGATCCCTTTCAGCAGCCATATAACTAATTGGAACCACCCTAAACCCTAAACCCTCCTAAACCCTAAAACGGCAATGCAGTCCCTACCCCCCAAATACTATAGGACGCCGGGATCGTATTCCCAACAAAATAAATCTGCTCGGCATTCGTGCGTGGACGTGTTTGCGATTGAATGTTCGGGAGTACAAGCCAATCGGGCGACCAGGAGGTCGCGCGGGATTCTGGACGCAATGTAGGCTTCTGCAAAAAGCAGTCTCTACTAGTATTAGGGGAAAACCTGAATCGAGAACAACGACTCGGCCATGCAGCTGTTCACAGTGTGGCTTCCGAGGCCCGAGGCATTTTCTCGCCAGTCGCAAGCGTCGAGTGTTGCAAAGTTCCCCTCCAAAACTCGCCCTAAGGCTAGGGCTGCGGCTGCGGAGCTTACGGCCAGCGTCTAGAGAGTGTAGTGTTTAGAGGATTAGACGAGGCCTAGGGCCTTACAGCACAAAACTGAAGGCCAACCGTTAGGCTAACCAAACTCAGGAACTAAGGGCACGAGGCCTAGAGTCTAAAGGCCTAGATGGCTGAGATTCCGTCCCTAGCATCTGCGACTCCGAGCCCGAATGGCCAAAAACGCTTGGCTTACTGCACAAGCTGCTTACTCAGGGAATAAACCCTTCTGTTCAGATCATGTACGGCAACGTCGTAGACGTTGGCACTCGAGAGGATCGCCACCTCACGATTCATGATGCCGACGGCTCTCTCCATCTGCGACTTGTCATCCTGCTCGAATGCCTTGTGATGCTGCATCAATGCCTTGGTCAAGAAGATTTCTATTGTGAACACCTTGGCCTGCTTCAAATCCGGGTTGACCCGGTCGAGGATTTTCTGGGCAGCCGTCATGGCTGCGATGGCTGAATCCGACTTGACCTGACCTCCAAACTTCTCCTGGAACTCCAAGAGGGTGCCCTTCACCTGTCGGCATGAGGATTACAGAGTTATGAATGGCGACGTGCTTGACCTAGCTCGCAGCGAAGTCACAGGATTGATAGGACTGGCTGGTATCTTGAGTTTGCCATAAACTATGGTCTTATGACAGTTTGCCATTTGTCTCGACCACGGAGGGGCCTAACAAGGCCCAGCAGCGAGACTCTACATCATATACGGGGCAATGGACGTTATACCACGCTGTCCAGCCTAGTTTGAAGTAAACATTCCAAAGAACTGTAGTCACTAGTGACTCTAGTAACCCTGGCTCTAGGTACTTACTGACCACCAGACTCTCTAGACTCTAGACTCGACGCCTTGCACCTGCAAATGGGTAAGTAGAAGCACGGCCCCAGCCACCCACCCCACCTACCCCACCCAACCAACCAACGCACCCAACCGCAACAAAACACACAGTCAAGAACCCAACCGCAAACAAAGCCTCAAAACGTCCCGGGCGGGGTCCTGCCTTTCCAGCAGCGTCGCAAAATTCCACCGTCTTGGTACCGGGCAGCTGCACGAAGATGGTCTCCTTTGCCAGCACACCGATGTCCGCCACACTGCTTGCTGTCCCAACCTCTGCCGCCCATGGACGCTTGCCGTTGGCGGGAAAGTCGCGGAAAGGGTCAGCTCCATCTGCGTCGAAGCCCTTCCTCTCAGCATGAGCTGACAGCTCTTGCAAGAAATTCGAATGCAACGTGTCCAACTTTGCCCCGATCTCCGCGATGCGGAAGCTGATGCAGTCGTCAAAGGAGCTGTTGTCCATCTCCGTGGCAATGGCTGGTGGAAGCTCCCCGCAAAGCCAACTTGAGGGCGGGCCGCTCTCCGCATCCATGCCACCCAACTCGGCGTCGGCCCTCAGCTTGGCGACGACCTTCACGGAGTTGAGGATCTTCGTACGCGTGTTCACGATGACCTGCATCAGCCTTTGGTTCTCTTCGTTTTCCCAAAACTTCTCGACCTGCACGTTGGTGAGCTTCCGGTTGCCACCGATGACGGTCGTGACATACGCCGCGATCTCGCACCAGGCACCCAAAAGCTTGACGATGATGCCTGCCAGGCTACTGTTCAACCTGAACCTCATGACTCATGACACAAACAAACTAGTGACTTCGGTTTGCTACGGCCAGGTGTTCACTTATCCTTATCACCTGATGTTTGGGTTTGCTACCCTCTCCCCTCTTTTACTGTACCTACTACCCTCGATCCTCGATCCGCTCCTTCCACACCTTCCCCTACCCCACCCCACCCCACCCCACCCCNNCCTCCCCTCCCCTCCCCTCCCCTCCATCCCATTTAGCAAATAACAACCCACACTGTGCCCCCTCCCCTGCCCCCTCCCTACCCTTCGGGTTCAGCGTGCTTGCGTTGTGCCCCACGCGCTACAATGACTCTGCTGCTTCGTTGTAGCTTTGGGTTTAGAGTTTAGGGTTGCTGGTGCTTGTCTTGTGCCTAACACACTACACTGCTGCTTCATTGAGACGGTGCCGGTGCTACATATCGTCAGCCTGTGGAATCATCACCAGCCCTGTGCTGCGCCACGTCCCGCAGCAACTGGGTGTGCTTCTTGATGGCCAGCGCATTCGGCTCTAGCTGAGTCGCCTGGCAAGGGATTGCAAGTCCAAGTCCAATGTGTGCTGCATTGATGGCTCGGCTGGGCCTTGCCTTCGCCAACAAGTCCTGCAGGCCCACGTTGAGGAATGAGTCCACATACTCCTGGCAGGCCTGCGGCAGGGAGTTCATGCTGCGGAGGCTCACGGCCATCTTTTCCACATCCATCTGCCCGACAGCTGCATGCTTCATCATGTGGCACATGTCGTTGGAAGCGATGCTCGCAGCTTGCTCCTGGGCGAAAGTCCGGACCTTTGTTGCAAGTTTCACCGTCTTGTCGCCGGTCAACTGCTGCAAAGCCTCCAGCAGAAGATTGACACGCTCGGAATTGCAGCAGCCTGGCTCGCCAAGCAGCTCCTTCACTTTCTCATCCACAAAGTCCTGAGCAGCTCGGATTGTGTGTGAGGCGGCGAGGCCTCATGATAAGAAGGACATGGAAGCGATCCCGCCACTACTTGGTAACCTCAGACTGACGACAATACACTACACTGTGCACTGCCGCTCAACCTTCTTTGAGAAGGTTCTCTCACGAGACAAGATGTGGCCCTTCTACAGCCGGAACGATGAACCCGAGGGTCTATCTATCGATCTATCTATCTATCTATCTATCTATCTATCTGTCTATCTATTTATCTATGTATCAACCCGTCTATCGACCTATCGTCCAATCCAGCCATCCATCTATCCATGCATCCATCCCTTCCTCTCTCCTATCCCTCCATACATCCACCCATCCATCCATCCTGCCTACCTACCTACCTACCTACGTACCTACCTACCTACCTACCTACCTACCTACCTACCTACGTACCTACCTACCTACCTACCTACCTACCTACATAGATGCCTACCTAGGAACCAACCTACCTAACCACTTCCTGCTTGCCTGCGTACCTACACATGCACACCTACCTGCCCAGCAGCGGCAACCTGCTCGAAACATTGAATGTTTTGCGTATCGTAGAAGCCGAGTGGCTAGGAACAAATCCAGCAGGGAGCCCATTCTCTGAGATCGGGTACTCCCCCGCAGCTCCTTGAGCAAGGCCAAGGACGACTTGAGAATGCCCCAGGTCTTATCCTCCTCGAGGAGCATGTTGCGCAAGTCCTCGAGCCTGTCCGCCATGAGAACCGTGGTTGCAGACATCCTCGTCATCTCGTCAAGCTCGGTGAACCACCAGGAGTTCTCCTCACGAAAGACACGTCGCATGCTCTTCTCGAAGAGAGCACCCCCGTTGTAGGAGGTGAAGTAGTGAATGTCCCGGTCGGACGTAGCTGGGGTCCCAGCTGGCGGATCACTGCAAAAGAAATGCAAGAGGCAACGGCCGAGCTTCGTCAAGGAATCGCAAGCCTCCCGCACGGGCTGGAAAGCCTCGGACTGGAAAGCATCCCTCCAGCGCTGGCCTGCAGCTGCAATCTCCAAGTCGCTCTTGCAGAGAAGCGTAGCGAACTCGACGAGGGCTTCCTTGCCACCAAGTCCCTGGAGGAAGATTTCGCGGAATGGTCCTCGCTCACGGCACGCAGCATCAGCTGAGCCAGAGCCTGCCGCTGTCTAGAATAGAGTCTATAGTGTACACTGCCGACAGACAGGGGCCTAGCGGCATCTCTCTAGACTCTAGACTCTGACTCTGACTCTGAACTTATCTGTCTTATCCTCTCCTCAAAACCTAGCTGCCAGCTAGTACCTATAGGACTTCAAAACAATCCGACAATACATCTCCCACGGAGGATGCCTCGGCATCTTTGCGGCAACGCTGTAGGTCCTCGCTGGCTGACAGGGAACGTTCCTGCTCCTGTTGCATGACGGCCGCCAAACCAACCTGACATAAAGAAGGGTCTATATAAGGCCAGGGGTGGGCTGCGGTCTGAAGGTAAATGCTTACTTGAAACCTGGAACTTTTCGAGAGCCAGCCTCTGGCAGGTCTCCTTGAGCCTCGTCGTCGCCTTTCATGCGTCTCATAATCTCAAGCAACAAGGCGTTCGCCGCCTGGTGGAGGCTGGGGTTCAGAGGGTCGAACTGCACAGTGTCCTCCTCGCCAATCGAGATCAACTGCGCCAAGCCACGCGCAGCCTTCACGGCCTTCACTTTGTCCTGGACGTCGGCCTTGACATCCTTCATCCAGGCCATCAACTGCCGGTGGATCACAGCGTCGGTGAGCTTGATCTGCAGAGCGCTTGATAGCAAGGCCCACCCTGACTCCACCATGCGCAGCATCTTCTTGATATCCGCCTCCGGAACCTCTCGGAGATTCTTGCTGAGAAGGATATCGCAAGCTTCGCACTCCGCTATCCTCTCGGCCAGAGTGTCGGCCGCACTCTTCCGACCCGCCTCCTTGAGGTTGTCAAGGATTTGCCTGGCCTGGGCAGGCAGGTCGATCCCAATGCCAAGGACAGGAGCATTATATTCATTCATTATTCACTACTCTGCTGGACTCCATTGCTTGAAATCAAAAAAAGAGAAGAGGTAGGGTGGCGGTGGTTCGGCCGAAGCTCAAGCAAAGGCAGTGCTTTCCGGTCCCCCTCTTTTAAGGCTTCAAGGGTCTCGTGCACCACAAAATCACGCCGAAGGTTTAGGGCCGATGCTCATGATGCTCGCTTTGATTTCGCTCCAAACCCAAACCCGGATGCTCGTTTCTAATGGGGGCTGGTTGCTTACGCTCTTCGATTCGTGGTGTGCCAAACCGGGCTGATGCTCAAGATGCTGGTGTCTGGCCCTCCTTTCCCCCCCCTCCCCCTCTCCCCTGCCCCCTGCTCCTTCCCCCAAACAAGTGACCTGGGATTCCGTGGCAAAAAGTCTTTTAGGTCACTTCTTGCAATGAGGTTAGCTAGGTGACTATAGCTCATAGTGTGTACGTTGTATTTGAGCGATGGCTTCTAGAAAACGTCTTCGTGGCTTGCAATGACCAGAATTCGACCGGATTCTGAAACGAAGTTGCCAAGGTTTGCCTCGCGGTGGCTCCAGCCCTAACTGTAAACTGCTCTGGGTCGCAATGTGCCTAAACAGGTCTGTCTTAAGCACAGCTACGCTCAACTACGGAATTATTTCCTACCAGGTCCTAATACCAATGTTACACCGCTGCTGTTCCCTGGAGTGACGTCCTTGATCCTAAGGCGCGCACACCTCGAAGCTTCGCAGCTTTTTCGTTCCTGGTAAGGCCGCCCTGGGACTCGTCCAGGAACACTGGGACGGTCAGGTTCTCGAGTGCCTTCACGCTGGAGCCCTTCTTCGTCTCAAGGTGGGACTGGGCGATTGACTCCAGTTCCGGGTCAAGCTGGGCCTTCTTCTTCCCGGTAGTACCGGAAGCACTTTTGACCTCCTCCGGCTGGGTGGAACGCGTTGGCGGAGGGTTCGAAATAGACTTGAGCGTAGGCTCCTCGGCACGGGGGGCGGGCACATGCGCGCGCATCGTTGTCGTAGGCGCAACAATACCCGGAGTCTTCCGGGCAATCCGCTTTGCAGCAGGCTCACGATCGGGCGAGGATCTTTGCAAGCCACATGCATTCTTGCGTCGCTTGGCTGCAACGCCAGCTTCCGTCGCCGGGTCTGCCTCCGAATCCAAGTCCATCAAGGTGTCAAACTCGTCTGCTTCTGCCCTCCGCTTCCTTCTCTCCATCCACTCATCTTGGGCTTGTTGCTCCGCCTCCTTCCGCGCGGCCTGCAGAAACACAAGGGAATGGTAGCAGTAAATAGTAGTAGTACGCATGTATGTATGTATGTATGTATGTATGTATGTGTGCATGCATGTATGTATGTATGCATGCATGCCCCAACCCCCCCCCCCTGCCCCACCTTTGAGGTACGGGAAAAAGAAAGCAAAACCAAGATCAACCTCCCTGGCGCAGCTAATGCAACGAAATTAAGGTGTCTGCAATGTTTGGGGACGGGGGGGGGTCACACCCGGACGCAGATGGCCTCTTTGTCTACGTAGTCCTGAAAGGACTGCGGTGGCGAGCAGTCGACGGTGCTGAGCTTGCACGCTGCCGGCATCTTTTCCTGCGTGATGTCGTAGACAAACTTCAGGACGAACTTGCCCTGGTCGCGCAAGAGCTGGTTTTCCGGAGACAGATAGCACTCGTTCCGATCAGAGCACTCCGTGAAGAACACCTTGGCCTTTCTGACCGTGAGGATCTGCTCCAAACTCAAGCCCTGCAGGGAGACAAGGTAGTAGGGGATGTGCTCACCGGGGGCGTAGTCACAGTCCCATGCCTGGACGCCGGCCTGAGTCACCTCCAAGCCCACCAACTCCTTGAACTCGGAACTTGTCACACAAGCAAACTCCTGGTAGATCTGCCGCCCGTAGCTTCGGACATGTGCTACGGTGGCGGCTGGAACGAAGTTTTCATGCACCTCCTCCTTGGAGTTCTCCGTGGCTTCATCGAAGTCGACACGGAAGCTCGGGTCACTGCGGCTGTTGCCTTCGTAGGCAATCAGGCACTTCTGGGGGTCGCAACCCGGACGAATCCGCATACAGCGGTCTGCGCAGTCAAAGCAAACATCGTCGAGCGGCAGCCTGTTGGCATCGTAGCAATGCCACTCTGTTTTCTGCGCAGGGCTGCGCAGAATGTACTACGTGTTTTCATTCCCGAATCTGCAAGAACCTTCTTCACGAGTCTCATTCTACACCTACACCCCAGAAAACCAGATTCAACAAGATCCTAACTGGTCCTAGCCACCGAATTTGTCATCTCAACTCCAAAGCCATTCGTTTAGACCGACAACACTGAAATGATCCTGTCCTTGCTGCTCGCGCCACAAAGGCCACACTTCTTCACCGCGAGAGCAGCCGAACTTGGCTGCGCGGGTGGTGCGGTTGCCTTTTTCGCAGACGCTTTCGCCTGCGAGACCGCGACAAGTCGGTTCTCTGGCTGCTTGCCCTGCTTCTTCGCCATCAGCAGCAGAGGTGCTGCAAGTCAGGCACCGAAACTAGACGACACTACACAGTGGATCCTGACATTTCAGAAAGCAATCACCAAGGATGCGCAGCAGAACATCCCAGGTTCCAGCAGATGCTAGACAAGGTGCATTGGCCCCCAAGACTGTTTCTGCAGCCGTGCTCCTTCTTGCTCCACGGTCTCCTGTACAACAGATCAACAGTTGATCCGCCCGCAGCTGCGCTTTTGAGAGCCGCAGCAACCCTGCAGCTGTACATCGAAACGTATCAGTGCCCTATCTTTCTATGATTACAACCGAACCTCTTACTAGACCTGGCAGACCGGACCAACTAGACTTGCTCCTAGAGTCCTAAACTTCCTAAACGTCCACGTTGCTGTGTGAAACTAGCAGCGACCTGGCGGCACCGACACTGCACTGCTATCCGACGCTTTTCCATGTTCATCGCCATACCTTCTTCAACAAGCAAGCTTGACTGGACCTGACAACTTTACGTAACAGTGTGTAATGCCGAATGACATCTTAGGTGATGAACGACTACAATGACGACTACAATGCTAGGACAATCGACATCTACAATCTACAAGTTATCGAATAGCATCGCAGCACTTCGCCCAGCACAGTACTGTGCTTTCTGCGGTGTTGGGGCAGGAGGCATGCAAGACCGAGTGCCAGACCGCCACCACCAGCTGCTCACTCGCCGCTACCATTGCTACAGAGTGCTACGCTAGAAGTGACCACACCTCTTCATAGAATGGCTCTTGTGCAAACAGTCTACTCTACAGAGGTCTGAATGGAGGCGGCAGTCTCTGAGCAAAAACCTACACCTCTGCATTCTACATGCGAGCACAACCAGCAGGCAGACCAGTGCTCAAGGCCAGCCCGATCAGCAAGGTTGCCAAGCAAGGCAAAGATATGCCCATGCCGGCCATGTCCGCCAGCGCTCTGGAGCTCATGCTCCGAGGGAGCCGTGTGTCGCGCCCGTGACCCTGCAAGAAGAGCTTCTCCATGGGGAGCACCACTGAGTCGCGTCTGTAGGAGTACAAAATGCTGCTAGTAGTCAAGCACCGGGCGGCATTCCGGCCCTTGGAGAAAGCTCTGCGGGCGGGGTTCTGGCTGAGGTCCACGATGGTGTCGCGCAAAGCGGTTTCCATGAACTGCACACGGTCACTCCTCCGCAGAGCCTCCGCGGCTTTGGAGGCACCACCTAAAACATCAATCGCCACGGCGTCAAGGATAGCCAGAATCCGGGGTGTTTTGGAAATGCCCAGGAGCTGTCGGCCGGGCAGCGTGGTCCAAGGCTTGAGGTTTGCAAGCTCCCCTGTGCATCCCAGCTGCTGTCGCCAGTCCTGCATCTGCTGCTCCCACCGCGTGTCCCCAGCAGGCATGCTTGCCTGCACATCCCGAGTGCTGCTAGCTGCTGGCGGCTAGCGACACTACGTACTACTTACTAGTAACTAGTAACTACTAACTGCTAACTGCTAGCTGCTAACTACTAACTTCTAACTTCTAACTACTAACTACTACCCACCCCACTACCCACTACCCACCACCTACTACCTACTACCTATTACCTACTACCCATTACCCACTACCCACTACCCACCACCTACTACCTACTACCTA
>CAJNJA010076608.1:3604-21158 GCA_905231915.1 Symbiodinium necroappetens
TACGTATACGTATATGTACATGTACATGTACATGTATATGTATATGTATATGTATATGTGTATGTATATGTATACACACATGCTTGTATATGTGCTCATGTGTATACAGTACGTGTGTGTAGAAGCAGATATGCGAAATTGCACATGAGAGCCGTAGAACATGTTTTGTATTGTACCATGTAACATTATGCACTTAGATTGAACTTACATCTATGTTTCTGTTATCGGGCTTGATGAACCCGTGTGCCTCTTCGTGCCTTCTTTTGGGTCGCACCGGCTTTAGCAGGCATCTTCTCAGCACAGTAGGCGTCTCAGAGATCGGATCCATGTTGCAGCGTGGCCTTCATGATCCACAGGATCTGATCCTGAGCTAAAGGCGACAGCGGGGAATAACTGCTCGGCAACGCTGCGGAGACCTGGGGCCTCTCCGCCTTTTTGCTTGCACTCAAGCATGCGGTGGCTTGTGGTGTTGGCCTTCCAGCTAGCTGGACGCTGTGACTCCAAACGTCAGATGGGATTGGCCGCCGCCTCGTTGGACACCAAATCACTCAGGGGTCTCAACATAGTTTACCTGGGGCAGGTTGTTTGTCGACTGAGGTCACCATGCACTCGCCTGAAATCATGTCTTACGCGAACATGACAGCAGCTGGCAATGCCAGATATGCAAAGAGGCACGGCTACGGCTTTCACATCCTCGACCACGTTGTTGACCAGTCACGAGTCCCTCACTGGTCGAAGATCCACGCCATTCTGAGCCTGGGCTTTTCGGGTGTTTCCGAAATTTTCTGGATAGTTTGTTGGAGGTTCATACAATAATTAGGGGTCCTGGTGTCGTTCAGGGTTTACAGGAAGGTCCTTAGAGCCGGAGAAGCTCGGCAGCCCTGCTTCTCTGTTGTAATGCTAAGCATGATGCGTTTTGATGAAAGCCCAGGATTCATTTGGCAGATTATGACTTCTTGTTTTGGATCGATGCAGATGCAGTGGTGTATGACCAGGCACAGCAGTTGGAGGAGGTTTTTGATATCGATTCCTATCCCAATGCTCACATCTGGGCACAGGACATCTGGCCAGACTTCCCTGCGATGCAACGGGAAGAGCTAATGGATGGAGCAACGGTCTTGTTTCGAAATAGCCCATGGACACGCCAGTTCCTACTGGAGATGTACCACTTCCCCGAATGTCAGGACTACCTGAACTGGACGGAGCAATACTGCCTCACGGTGGCATTCAAACACAACCTATTAGACGCAAGGTCGAAGATCGTCGTGCTGCCAACCCCGCGCATCAACCACCACCGGATTCCCTCTGCCGCGGAAAACCGGAGCCTTTTCGTTTTTCATTATGCTGGAAGGTCGTCAATGGCCCGAACCCGGCACTTCAAGCTGCTGCATGAGGGATTCCAAGATGTCTTCCAACAAGATCGCTACAAGCACTTCTGGAACTTCCACGAGCTCTTCCAGAGGCACAACTTCGGTGGATTAGCCTCGGTGCAGTTGTGCGTCTTCGGAATCGGGGAGCGACATCAAACCTTCTTAGAAGGTATCCTGTTCCACTTCCCCTACCTCACGGGCTTTATCGTGGTTCTGCAAGGAGCTCCGGGCCTCTTTTCCCAGATCCCCGGCTGCCTTTGTCATATCTTCCCGTCCAAAGGCCCTGTTGCTTGGATAGCTATAAGCTCATCCTGCTTTCCGCCTGCTTGTGCCTGTGTCTCTGAAAGGATGAAGAAGTCGGACGAGATCGGTGAAATGTTTGGCACGCGCATGGCCGCCATGGACATCCAGGAGTTTCAGCTCGGGCGGACACGGGATGGGAAGGAGTTTGTGAAGAGCTTCTTCTGCGACCTCCTGCTGGTTGGAGTTGAGAGTTGGAGGCATCTTCCTCAGGGTGCTCCGGCTTTGGTGCCCTTTGTGACGGGAGGATTGGAGCCCTTTTCTGGGAGAAGGGGGACTGGCTTCGGTTACTCTGCTCTCAAGGATGCTTTCTTCGTCTTGCTGGACGACGGCTGCGAGGGCCGCTCACAGGCCATGAGTGGCCGGGGTATGACAGCCAGCAGGGGCACCTCCCTTGACAAGGATGACGAGACAGGTGAGGACCTGGCCGCAGCCTGTCAGTTCATGGATCGTCTCCACAATTCCCTCGCCGACGTGATCGGCCAAGCCCGAGAGCATAGCGAGCGTTTTCTGAACTCCGACACGGACCTCTTTTCGCCCCTGGCTGCTGAGAAGAGAGAGAGGACGGGCGTCGGAAGCCCACTGATCCGGAGTGAACCCGACACCTGGGGTTCGAAGATGCTTGGGAAGGTGACGATTTCACGAGTCCCGCGGCTGGCTTTCGTTAATTAACAATGGTCGGCCATACCATGCCATCTGGTGGCGGCGGCGGAGGTGGCGGTGGTGGTGGCGGCAGTTGATCCTTCTGGGTGCTTTTCTGGCAGCACCTCCGCCTCCTCAGCGGAATCACTGATGACCGTGGATGAGACGAGCACGCACTGCAACATCTCCGATCGTGGAGGAAGAGGACACGCGGCCGCTGGATTCGAAGCCCATCCGTCGACGGCTTCCGTTCTTCCCGCGATGTGACAGGCGGTGATCGACCAGCATTGAGATCCGGTGGTGCCAGAGGGATCTCAAAGAGGACAGGAGCAACAAAGCAAGATGGAACAGGTGAAATTTCAGTGTCCTTTGATGTGATTTTCGCAAACGTAGGGTGGGAAAGACGGCAAATGGGAGTCTTGCATGCTCGTGAGTTGTTTCCGTGTTCTCCCGGCGCTGTAGGATTGACACGGAGGCGTACATCCAAGAAAATACAAATAAAAGATATCACTTGCTGCAAGATTTTCCAGAAACCAAAACTCTGGAGCCAGACCGTCAGCCCACACATTGTAAGGTCCGAGATGACTGAGCCGCAAAAGCAACAGACCGTCGGGAGCTTGGAGCGTCGTGTCGGGGGCACAGCCCCACAGTTTTGGAGTATACAGGCGGTGGTGCAAGCTCGATTCATACACAAGGGCTTCTGACTGAAGTCATCGTCTTTACTTGGTCTGCTGCTCGCTGCGACCAGGCAAACTGGCCTGAGACCTGCCTGGATACAACCTGTAAGACTTGATATTTTGGCTTATGCTGCTGACCCAACTGTTCCTCGTCGTCCTGTATTGATTCCTGAACGTCCATGTGATGCTATGGTATTTTGTGCTGTCGACTTGCTCGAAATTCTATTGCTACTATAATATATCAGAATATAGTTTGTTACAATACAGTATATGGCATATCATTGTATTGTTTCGAGTATAGTACAGCATAGTACTTAGTACAGCACAGTATAGTCTAGTCTAGTACAATATAGAGGATCTCCAAGCGGCAGGCGCCTAGCAGTCCTGCGGGTGCAGCGCGGGAATCTCAGGCAGGGACGCTTGAGGGCGAGGGTTCGTTCGTGTCGTTCCTCAGACTTGCCGGAAGATATTTCAGGCTCCGCATCACGTCCGATTTCTTTGCAGTCTGTTTTGGAAGTTCGCAACTTGCCTCACAGTTTCAGAAGATACTGCGACGAGTGCTCCGTGGTTCCTAGAGTCCCTTGACAGAGGAGGTGGCTGCGCCGAGCGCGCCTCCGACAGACACAGAGCGGAGGCCTCGGTCAGGCCAAAAAGCTTGCAGTGTTCTGACGATATTTCCCATTCGTAGGCCGAGCAGGCTTTAGCCACTGCAGGGTTCAAAAAAGAGATGTGGTGGCCGATACCCGGTCTCCGAGGCCCCGTCTTGAACAGGATGAGAATCCAATCCTGGAGTGGCGTTCGGATGCCGTGGTGGGTCAACAGCTGAGGGGAGGTGTTGTCCTGCCGTGTTGCGACCTCGACAAGTGATAGGTTCTGTATGCTGATGCCTTCGAGGTTCAGGCACCGCCATCTGAAGTTCAGGTGTACAGTATAGGGATCTAGACAGTATAGGCTTTACAGCATCGCACGTCCGGCAAGGGCCTTCTTGAAATTTCGCGAAGGATACTGTGGAGGGCAGGTGAGCTGCAGTTGCAGCCTCTGCCCTCCGTGCTGCGCTTGCGATGGTTCCGACAAGGCGGCGGCAAAGTCTGTCGCATAGAGATTAGTGTCAGAGCAAGTACCTCGAGGAGCTGAGCCGAAATCAGGAATCCCCCCCAACTCTTTTTCATCTTCGACTCCTCCTGGTGAGCTCTGACGCTGGCAAGTGCTTGTAAGGGCATTGCCAGCCGTGGTCTGGCCACCAGAGCCGGTCCCGCAGGGTTGCCGCAAGAAGCGGTTATCTTTTTCCCAGGTTGAGGACGAGGATCAAAGGTTTGTCTGGCCTTGAAACCCGTACCGTGGGATTGGACCACAGCAATACGCTGACCTGATTTTATCATGTCCTGCTAAGTCTTTTGCTTGAAGACGAGACTTTGAAATGCAGTCCATCCTTTGAGAGCTCGATTCCCCCTCTACTTAGACCGCTGCCTGATCTATCATGATGCATTCCAACATTTAGATGCTCTTGTTATGAAACGATGCCGGGGAGTGCGCTTAGAATTTGAGATGGCGGCCGGTATGGCAAACTTGCTCCCGTCTCAACCGTACTGCTGCTGCTGCTGCTCCTGCAGATAATTTGTTTTCTGATGATATCTGCTACACCAGCTTGCACCAGAATTATGTACTCTGCCGCGAGATGTGAAACGTAAAGTGGTCAAACATCTCGCAGAAAGGCCGAGTTGCAGACGTGCCTGTCCATGCGCTCCGTGCAGTGCAGCTGCCACTTTTGAGCAAGACTGCTTGTACAGTGGCCGAGCCCATGTTCGTGGGAAACCGCAAGTGAGGCGTTTGCTACTGTTGTTTATATACATCCTGCATTACCTTAGGACTCTACACTATGGGCATTATGGTATATTCCTGATTATGGGTAATGGAGGATTTATATCATCAACCGTACTATGCTTGATTCCGCTACATCAGAGAAACACTGGGCTTCGCCATTCCTGGCATCCGAGCTGATGCTCCGAGCGTGTGGGTTTGGCTCGTGTGTGCAGCTGGCTCATCCATGGGGCAAAGAGGCGGACGAGGAGACTAAGAGTGTATTCATGCGCTTGGAAGTTCTTGTGTCTGCTACCAGTCAATTGCTGCAAGCGCTGTTGCATCTCTCAGCACAAACACCAAACCAATTCCTAACGACATGTGATTCTGGAGATGTTTTGGTTTTGTATGCGTCTAGTCGGCCGTCGAGGCATGGAGATTTTAAAGGGTTGCTTCAGATATCAATTGTCAGTCTTATTACGGGAGGACCGCAAGTTTCAATATATTGCTTTGGATCAATGGGCCATGGGGCTTGTAGTCTTCCCACTTGCAAAGTTGCTTTCGACGTGATGTGTTCTGACCTCTAAACCATGGAGAAGTACAGTGCACAGTATTAGAGCTTGTTTTCAATGGACATGATGCAGGTTTAGTCCTTGAGGCTTGCTTCCAGCCTGTAACTGTAACAGAAGGTAGTCCAAACCCTTAGAAGCACTTAGAATGTTTCGGTTCTGCTCAGAAACAGGCGCTAGCGCCTCTCAGCTGGAAGCTTGTGTCAAGTCAGGCATTTGTCAGTACAGGTTATTGGTTGTGTTCTACAAAATGATGCCAGCTGGGATTCTGCCGACAGTTGACGACTGACAAGTGCCCCAGCCACACCTGCTTGACTAGGCCCGGCCAAGGGCAGCAGCAAAGGCTGAAAGCCTCACTCGACCCGTGCTCCCCCAGAAGGGGGCTCACCGTTTGGATCGAGAAGTGGCCGTAGGACCCACGGGACTCCGTGGTCGACTATCCGCTTTGAAGCCGCGACGAACGGTCGAGAGTAGTCGAGTAGTTTACATTCACGGAGACCCGCGTGCCTACTCTGGAAAACGCCCCGTTCCTGAAGGGATGATGGGGTGGAGGATGTCTGAATGACTCGCTTTTCCCCATCATCCTTTCGTTTAGAACCCAAGCCCTGAGGGTAGGCCGGCAGAGCCCGTCCATACGAAGCAAGGCCCGGGCCCTAGAATGTGCTGAAGTCTGCATTTGCGAGTCCTACTGGTTGTAGAACTGAGGTGCCGAGTGCAGACTGCAACATTGTGGACGGACTGGTGTTGGCTGCTTGTCCTGACAGGACGCGGAAGGTCGGGCTAGGACCATTGGGTCTCGCAACTGAAAGTCTGGAACCAAAGAACCCCCGACAAATTGCAGGCGAAGGAAAGCAAAACAGCTTCACCGAATGCTGAGAGTTCTGGTGTCTTGTGATGTGCTTACTTGCCATAGGTCTCAATTGAGGACAGAGATCCCAGAAAGCGTGCCAGCCGCACACGTGCACCTGCATTCCCAGCTGTTTGGCTCTTTGCAGACTTGCTCTGCAAGCCCCCTCTTTTGGCCGTGTGCATTCTCTCCGTTCCATCCTCAGCGGGAGAAGGGCATGGGAATGTTAGCACAAAGCTGGCAAATCGACGTGGCACGATCTACGTGCATGCTCATGAGTTTTTCCTTCTGAGCTTCTGAGGTTACCTCTTGTCAGCCATGTCCGCTCTCAACGTCGAGCTTGCTTTGTGCCATGGCTGAATTGATCACGATGTGTAAAAGGAGCACAACTTGCATTCCTAGCATACAGATTTGGCCCTGCAGCCGCTCCTGTGAGGTCTCATCAGTGCGGCGCCGTGGTGTTGGAGAGCGACATGTGCAGCCGAAGTAGTAGCACCTTGCCGGCATGGCACGTTCTGCTGCTTTCCCTAAGCCACGGCAGCATCGGGTCCGTGGACCGCCGAATCCGCGGCATTTTGCACTTTCTGCTCTGTATTAGAATTCAGGTACACGCGGATTGTTCGGATGGTGGGACCACAGCCAGGATGTAAATTAGTCCCTTCATGGCAAGCTCTCCATTCGGGCACCGAGCTATAGGCGGAACTGGGGCTGGAAGACTTTGGCACGGCAACTCTTCTAATTCGTCATGAGTCGAGAGCAGTTTCGTGTTTCGGACTTAATGGATGGATGATCACTGCGCATTTAGTCTACTGGCATGTCACTGTAGCTGCGTCGAGAAATAACTAGCCCAGGAGTCGATAACCATATCTCGGTACCGAATCGCCACATGTCTCATGTTGGTTGGTGACCCCAATGACATTTGTTATTCAAGCCCGCCTGGCCCATCTGCTTTTCTTGCAGGCAGTCGAAGTAGTAGCAGCAGCGGGATGCTCAGTTCGGACCTGCATGTTGCAGAAGGATGTGTTCCTTTCATGCAAGAATGCCACAGCTGCATGTGAGTAACCACGTCTCAAGGCCGGACGACTCCGAATCGACTTCCGACCGATACCTTCATTCGACTATTCTAGCCAATCATCATTGTAATTGCTCTGTACCAGCACTTTCGCAACTGCTGCTGCTGCACGTGCACGCCAGCACCCCGTGGAGGCAGCAGTAGTGGTGGTGCTGCTGGTAGCAGTAGCAGCAGTAGTAGCAGTGCCCAAGATACCGGTAACAATTGTATTGCTTAGCACTCTTCAGGGCGTGCCTGCTTCAAATCGCACTTCTCAGCACTGGGACATCAAGTTTAGCCCAAGACATCAGCAACAATTCTTGACATTCGGGCAACAATTCAAGCCCGAGACACCGGCCACAAATCGTACTTCTTCGCACCAGCACACCATTTCTACCCAGGGTAGGGGAGGCGTGCGGGTAGCGGCAGGATGAGGATGGAAGGGTGCTATTTGGTTGTGCCACTATCAACAGAATCTTCAGCTCTTCTCGAAGAGGCTCGCTGCTTATTGGCCTTTGCGTTGCCGGAGCGCTTTGACGAATGGCATCTTCCCAAGGTCGGAGTAGTAGCAGTTGCTGACTGCATACTCCGACATGGCCGACACCACGGGTGCCAGGATCCCAGCTTTGATGCCCTAAGCTTGGGCTCTGCGACAGATTCATATCGTGCGAGGTTGACATGCCGCACTCCCTGCAGCCAGCTCGAGCCCTGGCGGAGGGGTCGAAGAGCGATCTTTTCTTTGGGGGCAGCAGGATCGTTCCCGTCGAGCTGTCCTGGTCTGTCTCGAGACCTGTGCCAGTAAGTGCTACGTGAGCATGGCCTACTGAGTTTGCTGCCGATGGCTTCTTTCGAAAATGCTCGATGCTGTCTCCGAAGTATCCAGACAGCAGCTCCTATCGGTTCGACGGTATAGAGATTCTACAGATTTAGCAAGACGGTACATGCTTTTCTCATTGCTGACTGTTGTTGACAGTGTTCAAGCAACAGGCTTCAAGCGAACCTCCGGAACCTCCCGACGGGAAGGACAACAAAAAGCAAACTGCAAATCAGCGGCCGAAAGCAGAAGAAACGTGCTCGAAGGGACCTGGAATTTACGCAGCAAAATACCTTCGCACTGACCCATTGCTACCCTTGCTACTCTGCTGATTTTCAGGCCCGCCCCTTCCGCAAACAGGGGCTGCAGCAGGGACTGCAGGGGCCCTGGACTTTTTGGCCGACCTTTGCCAGTATTTCGAAAGCCCAGCCAGCACTTTTCCGGCGCCTAGGGCAAACTGGATGGCCACTGTTCTCAGATCCATGCTGCAGGTCATCTGTCGGCTTCGGCTTAAAACCTAGTGTCGTCGCAGCTTCTAAACCCTAAGCCCTAAGCCGCCCGCCTAAACCCCAAACCCTAAGCCCTAAGCCGTATTTCGGAAGCTGCCTTTCGGAGCCGAGGGCTCGCATGGAATCTCGAAGCCCCGATACCCCCCAAACACCCGAAAGAAGCCCCAAACCAGCCTGAAAAAAAGCTCTCCGGAATCCTGCAGCTCCTTTGAGGCCCGAAACCCCCGTAAGCCCGTGAGCCCGAAACCCCCGAAGCCCCGGAACCCCTAAACCCCTGAACTCCTGAACCCCTCAACCACGCAGCGCCTAAATTTGAACCCGAAGCCCTAAAGCCCGAAACCCTAAACCCTAAACCAAAGCCCAGGACCCGCCTACAACTGCTCTTGGCCCGGCTCCCGCAAGAGCACCGCCCAGAGCCAAGAAAGGAAAGCGATGAGGCTTTGCTCTAAGGGTTCAGGAATTAGGGTTCAGGGATTTAGGCCCTAAACCCTAAACCCTCAACCCTAAACCCCCTAAACCCCCTAAACCCTAAACCCTCAACCCTAAACCCTCAACCCTAAACCCTCAACCCTAATAGGGTTTAGGGTCTGCTCTGAGCGTTTGGTTACCGTGAGAGCCTGTGCTTGGCTTCAATGGCTGCTTCACCTGAAGTTTCAGCTTTTTTTGGGATTTGGTCGAGGGTTCTCTTGCGGTGTTAGTCTTTCGCATTTCAATAGTTGTTTGGGTTTAGGTTTAGGGGTTCTTGGTTTAGGGTTTTTGAGCAAGTATTGGGCCGTGTGCTGACCCTAATACCTTTCAGGCCTTTCAGGTCCAGGTACACCAAGAACAGCAGAACTCCGGTCACCAGTCGTGTTCGTGACCGAAGCACTCGTGATCATAGCTACGCCACCACCATAATCGTCATCATCATCGTCATCACCACCACCGTCATCGTCGTCATCATCATCGTCACCATCATCACCACCATCATCATCTTCATCATCCTCATCGTCATCGCCATCATGATCATCATCGTCATCACCACCCATCATTATCATCACAGTCCTGATCTTCCTCCACCTCCACCTTCTCCTCCTCGTCCGCCCCCTCCTCCTCCTCCTCCTCCTCATCATCATCATCATCATCATCAGCGTCCTCGTCGTCTTCATCTTCAGCATCATCATAGTCATAGTTATAACCGTCAATCTCGCCCTGTGCAGCAGCCCTCAGTCATCTTAAGATCTGTGTGGCTGCAGCTTCTATTCTTGATTCGCGCACGTGCTCCTCACGTACACCCGCGACCCAGTGCTTTCTGTGGCGTGCGTGTGACTTCCCTACGGATTCGCGGCCAAGGTCTTCAAGCCTTGCAGTTTCTCTCGGAGACACTGCGCCGCTCCTTGCTGACACACAGCCGCAGCAAGGATTAGTTGTAGCAGCTTCAAAGATCCCTCAGGCCCCTCAGGCTTTTGCCGGCTGCATGTCAGTTTGCGTTTGACAGTTTCGCCGAGGAAACATATGGAGCTGCAGCACATGCAGGGCTGGAGGACGTGCAGGGCTTCAGTTTGGCAAGAAAGGTGTCTTGCTGGGCTAGCGATGCGCAGGAGTTACAATAACCGCAAGCGCAAGCGTGAGAAGTCAGCGAGGGAGCCTCTCGGCAGAAAATTGATTGAACGCGTCAGGTTTTGGGTGAGGGTGGCCTCTCCTGGTTGCAGATCTGAAATTCTGCATTTTGATTAACTGAGCTCTCATGCGACTGTCACCGTGCAATCATGACAGCAATGACAAGCGGTGACATTGAACCGCTGCCCTTGATGTTGCATTTAAATGTAGGCGGGCCGTTTTTGCTTCGTAGTCTTTCTTCCGCTACAGAGTCGGTCAGGGCGCTGTCTGGTTCGGTAGAACATCATTATCCTGCTAGTCTTGCTGTCGTCGATTGGTCGCCGCGTAAGCGTTGCCGCTGCTGCTTCGGCTGTATTTGTATATAACTGTGTTTTTTGTTTGCTTAAGCTGTTGTGTCGAGTTTGATGTGCTTGTTCCTGGGCGTGTTCTGCTTGTTAGCTACCGTTGCCCTTGGTGTCTTGATCGTCTACGGCTCTTGTTTGAGTCGCTTACCCTTCTTCCCCTTGCTGTATTCTAGTCGTGGCTATTGACATGGCAGAAGCGGTGACAATGGGGTCAGCGCGGGTACAAGGGAAATCTGCGTAAGGCCTCGCCCTGCAAAGAAGCGGAGTGCGAGAAGCCTCGTCACGTTCGCCAAGGACCATGGGGGCGCGGGGGGGGGGGGGGGNNGGGGGGGGGGGGGGGGGGGGGATTTGAATTTCTTGATGACGTGAAACAGACACATTGGTGTCCAGAGAAGTTCTGAGAAGCGTGTGCAAGCGAACCGGGTACATGATTGGAAATACCGGGCTGAAAAGTAGCCTACGGCTTTCAAGTCTTTCCGGGGCATCTAGGATGCGAGACGGTGTTAATCTTTGAGCCATGGTTCGCGTGTCCGAACTACGGCTTGGACCCACCCCCTGTGGGAGCATCAGTAGTAGTAGTAGTAGTAGTAGTAGTAGTCGAAGTCGTGGTCGTCAGCATGACGTTGTGGTGGTGGTAGCAGCACTGGTGGTACAGTAGCAGAAGTACTAGAAGCAGGCGCGGAGGTAACCGTAGTCGCAGTCGTCGTCGTCGTCGTCGTTGTCCTAGTAAGACCAGTGGTGATTCTCAGCAGTACTAGCAGGCTCTCTCGCTGCTCAGTGCCCTGATGGCTCTGTGGTTGGCTTTTCTGGAACCAATGTGGAGTCTAGAGTGGTGATGATGCACAGCAAGAAGATCCGACTCCATGTGTTGGACTACCGGACTATCTCGAGTAAACACTAGCAAAGTCTTCAGTTCTACCACGGTGCCCAGAAGACTTTCGACAGTCGGTAGTAGGGGCCTGTTGCCTCACCCGAACTTGCACTCCCAAAGAAGAACGATGCAGCGTTGTGTCCCGTGCAGAGCTTGGGTGTTTCCGACATGCAAAGGGCGCATGCTGGATGGCCCACGGCGAAGCGACTTTGGTTGGACAGACAGTAGGGGTGAGGAGTTCCCAGCGTAGACGGCAATTGTGGGGCCTGGAGACTGAATGTGTTCAACAGCCGCAAGCGTGCTGGGCACACAGAAGCCTGGGCATCGCCTCGCACGTCCATGACTAAGCAAACTTAAACGCAGGTCCAAAGGACTGCTTAGGACGCTACAGCTTAGGATAGCTGCAAAGCTGAGTGGCTTAGCCTTCGGCTTGGACACAGCATGATACCTGTAGGAGAAGCAGAAGTCAGGCCCTGGCCGCATAGACCTCAGTTCCTGTGTGTGGGGGGGCCTTGCGGCTTCACAACTTCGGAGATCTGTTGCAGGGGCTCTGGGCAGCACAGCCGAACCGTTACTCACATGATGGAGAAGCACGACTAATATAGCTCGATCCCGGAAGAATGTTTGACGCACAGACAGTTCTCAAGCTCGAAGCCGCCCGCAACCTTCCGGAAGCGCCGCCTCTTCTGCCTTTGTCCCCCGAGTCGCTCCAGGTGGAATCTGCATCATGAGATCCGGGAATGGTGTCCGCGTGTGTTTCTCGATGCACCGATTCTGTTTGATGGTGGCCAAGGAAAGGAATTTGGTTCGAGCCTCCATGTCACCGAATCCAAGGTTACTTTGCCAGGGCCATCATCGCTGGAATTGCGATCTCCTCACACTGTGCCTCTCGGCACGGGAAGAGGTATGATCTGCCGCGCCATTCGTCTGGCCCTAGAACTCAAACCCCATATTGAGCCGGGTCCAAGATGACCCTCCTGACATGTGGTGCAGAACAGGTTCGAGGTGAAGAAGAGGCCAAAGCTCTGAGGGACTTCTTGGACAAGGCCCCTCTTTCTGCCTCGCTCTGCTTTGGGGACGCAGGCCTTTGTAGAGTACAGGGTTTCGGGGCTTTGGGACCCGGCAATCTCCCTACAACTTCGGCCTCAAACCCCAGCAATATGGGGCTTCAGGGCTTCAAGAGCTAACAAAGAAGCGATACTGGGAGTAGCAGGTGTCCTCTTCGCGCTGGCAGAGCTTGATGGAGTCGGACCCAGGAGGTCTCCAGCTCACGGTGTTCCGGGTTCAAAGCGCTCTCAACTCTTCAGGGTTTGGCTTTTCAACGTGCAGGCTTGAGTTTGCCCCAAAGATGTGGCTTTGTCGACTGCTTTCGGCTCTGAGCTTTCCTGGTTTGGGTTTCTCGATGTCAGGTTGGGGGGGTTCTTGTAGCTAAGGCCATGGCCCAACCCCAAACCCGGGGGTTTGGCCCACCCAAGCTCCTGTCGGGTTGAGGGTGTGGCGGATATTTCCAAGAAAATTCACAATCTATCTCTGACGTCCGCACTACTTCAAAGCCCCGCCCACTAGGAGAACTCCCCACGTCTGCCCTTAGAAAGCCCAGCTTACGAAGAGACCTGAAGCCCCCAAATTCAAGCCCCACCCGGGTCCTGGCGCCTATGCTGTCCTGAATCGAGTCCCGAAGCCCAGAGCCCTAAACCGCCTAAGCCCAACACCCAAAACACAAAACCCAACACTTAAACCCTCAAACCCAGAAACCCCAGACCCTGAACCCAAAAACTGGAAACAACCTAGACCCTAAACTCGAAACCGCCCAAACCCGAAACCCTAAAGCTCGAAACAACCTAGACCCTAAACCCTAAAACTCGCAACAGCCTAAACCCCAAGCCCGAACGACCCAACTCCCAGGCTTCGGGCTTCGACCGGCCTTCGAAGGCCCCTGCCAGGCACCTCCGGTGATTTCTTCGATCTCGGGGATGCCTTGGTTGAGGGTTTGGGGTTTTCGGGTTTCGAGTTTTAGGGCTATACGGCTAGGGTTTTAGGGTTTCGAGTTTTTAGGGCATTCACAGCTTTTAAGGGTTTAAGGGTTTAGGGTTTAGGGTTTTGGGCTTGAAGAGGTTTTTTGTTTAGGGTTTTAGGGTTTTGTCTTAGTCTGAGAGGTTGCAGCGCCCTGGAGAAGCGGGGTTTAGGGATTTCGGCATTTAGGCTGTTGAGAATGAGGGTTTAAGGGCTATCCCGGTGTGCAGGTCTAGTTTGTAGAAGGTCCTGATGTCAAAAGGGTGTTTGCAGGGGGTTATGTCCGAAGACTTTGTCAAGACACGAAAGTCTCGCCATTGGGATGAGTCCGAAAGCGTGAATCGTATCCGAACCAGGAAGCCCCGCGTCTGTGGCGCTTCCGCGCAACTGTCGACGCACGCCGTTGGGTGGGCCGGGTGCACAGTACAGGAGCTCATTTCGGGAGTGTTGGGTTAGGGCCATGCGCGGGGAAGAGCGGCACTGCTGCAGTGCTTTCATATACCACCCTGAGCCCCTGCGCACTAAAGCCCTGCCTTGAAACAGGAAGCCCTGAAAATCAGGAGTGCCAGTGGTAGCAGTGAGGCAGGAAGCTGAAAATTGAACCCTTAAGCAAAAAAGCGCGAACCTTGAACCCTACACCCCCTGCGCAAAGAGAAGTGTAGAGGAGCGGAGCTTCGGGTTTCGGAGCTTCGATCACTTTGGGACTCTCAGGCCGCACCTTGAGCTCCCGGCAGGTGGCTTCGCTAGGGGAGGCTCCGTGTGGTGGTGAAGGGGTTCGCGTGTTCGGGTTGTGGGTTTGGAGCTTACAGAAGCTCTGCAAACAGGGTTTACATAGATCTGTCGGCACCATGGCCCTGCCAAACTTGGCATTTGGCACGCCGCCTCGACTCAGGTCTTTCGGAAGCCATGTTCGCAAAGCTTTGTTGTCGGTGTGCCTGCTCACATCTGCTGTCTCAGGTTTGCCAGGCATAGAGACACACTTTGGTTTCCGTAAATTTGCTTCAGTTGGGACGATAGCGGCTAGAAGAGCTACCTCATCTGCCTCACACAATCTGGCTCAATCTGGCTCGAAAAAAGAGACATGGGGGCTAACTCAGCACTCGCCATATTGACGACGGATCAGACGAACCGCATTCCCAGCAGTCTACTGGATTGTGTGACATGTTGTGGTTGTCAGTGGTCTCGATGTTCTTACCTACTGATTGTCATTTTGACGGGGCCCTTCCTGAACTTGTGTAGACCGAACACTCCCAACAGCAAGCTGGCATAACGTGTGATGCAGTACTCAAGGATTGTTTTGACTCCGCTTGGGGTGCTTGGCATGCTGCTGATGTCGCGCAACAGCAAGCGCCACAAAACCGAGCCTGAGCATCCATCGGAGAGTCTTGGGCAGGAGCGCTTTCTGGGACAGGCCTGCCTCGATATATAGTGGTAGTATCGTACCCTTTTAGAGCCCTTCGGGCACCTTGTAGTGCCCTTATGGTGCCATTGTATAGCTTGCCGCATCTCGTTCTTCAATGTCAATGTTCGGCAGCTGCAGCTCAGATATCAAGTGTGCCCAGATGCCACCGAGCTTTTGCTGAAACTCGTCATCCGTTCTGCAAGCGTTGTCATGATCGCTGTTTGCTCAGCAAGGAATAGCACGAGTTGGGCTTTTGCATGTCCAGCAACCGACACATGATTATGATTGCAAGCATGGTTGGCAGTTGTAAGCACCATTGTCGTTATCATCATCAATATCATCACCTTTGTCCTCATCAGTTGCATTGTCAGCATCAGTGTCATCATAATCATCCTTGTCATCACCATCATCACATATCATCTCCATGTTCATTATCATTTTCGTTGTCATCACCGTTTCATGATCATCTTCAGCTTCAACCTTCGGTTCTTACCTAAGATGCCCGGTTCCCGGCCTTTGGGTTTGTATGCTTTCGGGTTTAGGATTCGGGATGCCGCTGACTTCGGCCTCGGCAGGACTGGATACGCCGAGCCCGGAGCGAGCACATCATTGCCGCCGAGGAGGAGGTGCCGAGGGCGGGGCAAGGTTGGAAACATAGGAGTACAAAGGATCTTGAATACTATGTGAAGGATGTCTTTTCGTTTTTCGCTTAATTGCTTGTTCTTTTCCTTCCTAGCTAGTCAGCTAATTGGTCGTCTTGCTATCATGGATGTAGCTCGAGCTTCAAGGCTTGACCCCATACAACTCGGCTGGTGGTAAACTGCGCAGATTTGATCCTGGCCGACCGGAAAGAATAGGCATGCGGCATGATCCACACAATAGTGTTGGCACTGTAAGCATAGACAGCATTGATAACAGTGGTAATCAGAACAACAACAAACTCAGTAGTCGTGATACTCGTAATAGCAATCCTCGTCATGGCCACCATCATCACCATCATCACCATCATCATCATCATCGTCATCGTCACCGGCATCGTCACCGTCATCGTCATCATCATCGTCCTCGTCCTCCTCCATCCTCCTCCTCCCCATCATCCTCATCCTGATCCCCCTCATCCTCCTCATCCTCCTCCTCATCCTCCTCATCCTCTCATCATCCTCATCCTCATCCTCCTCCTCCTCCTCCTCCTCCTGCTCCTCATGGTCGTCATCAGCATCACAGTCAAGATTTTCGTCATCCTCTCCACTATCACCATCATCAGCACCAGCACCGCCGTCACCATCATTATCGTGATCATCATCATCATCATCGTCATCATCATCAACATCATACACAACATCATTATCATCATCATCATCATCATCATCGCCATGAGCATCTCTGTTGCCATCACGCCATCACCACTATCCTAAACGTCGTCGCCATAATCTCTTCATCGCCAGCATCTATCATCGTGCCGTGTTTGCATGAATGTTGTCTGCCAGGTTACAGCATTGTTCAACTGTTACTCGAGCTGCTCTGATGTTGATGGTCTCGATTTCGCAGCAGGGCCATGGTGCATAGAGTTCACTCCGGCCCATGTGCAGGCCTGCCGCCACCACACTCACCGCCAAAGCGTGGATCCGGAATTTCTGGAGGAGCTGAAGAGAAGGCAATCCGACTGGGTGAGAACTGTGCCGGCAAAGAAGCGGGTTTCATGCATGCACCTGTCCATGTGCAGGCATGCTTCGTAATGCTGTCGAAGCAACAGGCATGCATGTCTCAGATGTCCCCACAAGCCTTTGCTTCCATGCTCTGAAAGGCGGGACGAATACAAAAAGAAGAAGGCAGCTGCAGCTCGGCAACAAGCTTACACCTGCACCTGTCATGATGTTCACACGGTTTTTGCGACGGGGCGCTGTGAGGCCTTGAGCGAATAGGGGCAACCATTTCATTCCCCCCACCCGCCTGAAACCAAGCTAAAAGGCCGACCAGAGCAAAGTGCTCAGCGAGGAACAGATTGCGGAAGTCTTCGGCCCTGAGGTGGGAGAGTAAAGGGATCGCAGTGACTCACTGGCTTCGACGTGTGAACTAAGGAGTTCTTGAGCTTCGGGGCCGGCTAGGTTCCTTTGATACTGGTGCTACCACCATGAGTTCGATCCCCAGAGTCTGAAGTCTGAGAAGGTCCGAAGCTGGAATCGAGCTGCCTTCGAAGATACATACTGTGGTAGCTATGAAATCCCAGATCCACTCTTCCCACTTTTTTTCTGAAATCGCTGTGTGCAGTAATCCAAACAAATCCGCGAGCCCTTGTAACCAGGTGCTAGGGAATGTGCTGTGCGGACTAGCCTCGAAGAAGGTTTAGGGTTTCGGGTTTGAGGTTTGGGGTTTAGGTTTCAGGGTTTGGGATTTGGGGTTTAGGGGTGGTTTAGGGTTTCTTGTTTAGGGTTTAGGGGTTTAGGGTTTGCGCGCCAGTCAGCTTCATCTTGCCTTCCCAGGCAAGCCAGCCGAGCCACAAACTGTATAGCCTCAACAGCTACGAAAACTTAGGGACATTTGACATTGCATGTTGAAGTTGTGCTGTATGTTCTCTCTGTATGCCTTCGTGCCTACGTTCACCAGTGCATCTGGTAGTGTCATGTCACAATTTCTCAACGCATGTGCACATACAACGGCTACTGCCACAGCAAAGCATCAACAACAACAACAACAACTACTACTACTACTACTACTACTCCTCCTCTACTACCACCACTACTACTACTAC
>CAJNJA010076619.1:0-21459 GCA_905231915.1 Symbiodinium necroappetens
TATATGTCTATATATATATATATACGTTGTGCATAGATATATAGACTATATATATATATACATACATAGATGTAGCACACAACATACGTACCTACATCCATCCATCCATCCATCCATCCATCCATACACACACACATACCTACATACATAGATACATGCATGCATACATACATACATATGCACACAACTACATAGTATGACAGACATCGCCACGATCAGCTTCCCATGATTAATAGCTTGCAAGCTTTGAATCCAAGGCATCAATGCAAGAGCCATGTGGCTCAGCCGCACCGAAGATGTGATAAACACAGACCAGGAGGTTCAGGGTTTGAGGTCAGCTCGGTCCTTTCATTTTCACAAACATGTCGTGCTCATGGCTGGAGAAGGATGGCCTGGACGACCAACATATCAGGAAAAGATGAATTCACACGTGCCTCAGGTGCAACGCTAGTGCGCACATCTGGTAAACCAATAGTCTCCTCGAGCCGACTCCGCGGATTCAAACCACGAAGTCTGCTCCTTGGAGCTCCAGCTCCGATTGATGGGATACTTCGCTTGCTGGGGTGTTCACTCTGGCAAAGAGTGACATCACAAGTATGATGATGGATCGGATCTGGCTCAAGAGCATGTTGCTAGTCACAGATAATTTCGACCCTACTCGCGATCAAGCTGGAACACCTGTCACGTTTGCTGCGGCGCTCCTTGGCTGAAGCACGGAACGGAACAACATGGCCTCCTCTCCTGCCCAAGCCATGCTATCTGCAGCTCGTGCGGCTTGTCGATGCGCTTCATGATGCCAGCGATGACCTCAAAGATAGATGGATTGCACATACAAGAGTCATGACTATGCTCATCTACATCGTTGGCTGCAGCGCATGACCACTACGAGCCACTTCAGAATCTCGAAACCCAACAACCCTGTGCCCCAAAGCCCACTGCGAACCGTGCAAAACCCTATCAAGCCAGACACCATGCAAACAACAGAAAGAACCCTAACCCCTGAACCCTAAGGCACAAGCGAACTTCTCCCCCGGGGCCTTGCCCGGCCCGCACTCGAAGCCACGCTCGAAGCTCCCAGATCCAGCTAGGTCCTCCCAGGAACAAGAGAAAACCTCAACCCAAAGAAGGTGACGTTTACCACCACTGTTGCCAGTATTGCTATTGGCACTTTTCCATCGTAACATCGTAACAATAATCATGCCGAGTACCATGATATTGTGAATGGTAATTACTACAGTATCGTCAGTTGCAGTGCAGGCCGACTCAGAGTGCTGTCGCTTCAGCGAACTGTTTCAGAAGCAAGTGCACCTTGCCCTAAGGAGCAGTGCTGCCTCGTAGCAGTTGCACAACAGACGTCTGGCCCTGCTGTGTTGCACAGGAAAGCGCAGTCTGACCAAGGCCATTCATCAACTTGGCGTCAGCCCGGCTGCGCAGCAGTAATCGCACGACTTCCACTCTGCCAGCGTAAGAGGCTTGAATGAGTGCTGTCTGGCCGATCTTGTTGGATAAGAAAAGGGTCCCCCGCGTGGTGGCCATGTCCTTGCTAGCCCCGGCCTCTAGAAGAATGCTGACAATGTCGGCATTGCCTCGACTAGATGCAAACATAAGCGCCGTCGCTCCGCAATTGTCAACAGCATCCACCTCCGCTCGTGACTTCAGAAGCATGCGAACTATCTCCGTGTGACCACTCAGGGATACGCGAGTCAAAGGCGTCTGACCGTCAGACTTGCTCCTCAGGGATACATTGGCGCGGGATCCTAGCAATAACCGAACGATTCCCACGTGCCCCTGCTGAACAGCCTGCAAAAGGGCTGCTTCGTTTGACTCGCCGCCGGTGCATTCAGTGTCAGCTCCAGCCTCCAACAACAAGCGCACGAAGTCCATGCGCCCCTCTGCAGATGAGCGGGTGAGAGCTGTCCACCCCCGCAGGTTGGGTAAGTTGACATCAGCTCCCGCGTCCAAGAGTAGAAGAGCAACTTCCACATGGCCATGATTTGTGGCCACCAGGAGGGGTGTTTCGCCGAATTCATCTACCAGGTCTGGGTCATGGGGGATCTGGAGCATCCTCTGAACCTCGGACGTTTGTCCGCTGCCCACGGCGAAGCTGAAGTTATTCCTCTGCTGCAGAGATCCGGAACCGAAGCTCAGCAAAACCAGTTGCAGATCGACAGGAAGTTCCAGCCGTGCTAGTTTCGTCTCGTCGTCCAAAACAGCCCCATTATGCAGGAGCTGCTGCCGGAAGCTGGAGAGACCGCACAGGCCCTGCAATCTTTTCTTCAGCGCTCGTACATCGCTCATCTGCCGCATCGCCTCTAGCGGAATGGCGACCAGTTGGTTCCCAGACGTCTGCCACACGCGCAGCGCTGCGGTGCCAGATTCAGAAACACACTCCATGTTTTGACCTGCTACTGTTGCACTACCACCGCGACTACTCCTAATGCAGTTGCTTGTCTCACTACCTTGATGCTGCTGCTGCCGCTGCTGGTGATGCGACGACGACGACGACTGCTGCTACCACCACTCCTACTCCTTCTCCTACTCCTACTCCTGCTCCTACTACCACATTCTGCACATACTACACCTGCTGCTACTACTACTACTACTACTCCTCCTCCTACTGCTACTACTACTCCTCCTCCTACCACTACCACTACCACTACCACTACCACTACCACTACCACTACGACGACGACTACTACTACTACTACAACTACAACTACTACTACTACTACTACTACTACTATAACTACTACAACTACAACTACAACTACAACAACAACAACAACAACTACTACTACTACTACTACTACTACTACTAGTAGCTGCTGCCACTGCTGCTGCTGCTGCTGCTGCTGCTGCTACTGCTACGACGACGGCGACGACAACGACGACCACCACTACCACGACGACTACTGCTGCTGCTACTGCTACGGCTCCTACGACGGTCTGCATGTGCAAGCACACAAGCCCATGCATTGGTAAGGCTGTTCTTGCTACAAGTATCATTGCCATCGTCAGGCCTGACCAATACCGTTGTCATGACTTTATTGTTGCAGTAGTTGTGGTATATCTGTTCTGTTCCTTCTCTTGCTGCTGTTGCAGCTCCTGTGTTCCTGTGTTAAAGCAATTTCTACCAGCGTTTGTCATTCGAACCACGGTTGTGGTTGGAACTGCATCTGGTACCATTGCAAGTTCAGTCAGCATGATTACAGTCAAACCAACCAACCCAATCCCTTCACTCCCTGGATGCCGTGCCGTCTCGACATGTTCGAACGCAGGACAACGAGGATCGGCAGATAGAGGCACTGCTCCTTCATCTGCGTTTCCCACCTTATACTGCGGATGATGCATAAGCTCGGGGATACCAACAGCAGCAAAGGTGTTAACCGGTAACCGTTTCCTCTTGCTCTTTTCGATCGGGTGAAAAGACAGCATGCTGATGGCTTCTGCTTTGATTTTGCTGCTGCATGCAGCTGTGGTTTTGCGCGACAAATCTCACGAACCTCCACTTGCCATGAATTGCAGGGCTTAGCACTTAGGGTTGAGTGACGCTGAGTAACATTGACTGCGGGTGAGTGACAGTGCGTCAGAGTGCAGCGGGTTCGAGTATAACGACCCGAAGACCAGCCCCGCTCCAATTGCAAGCCATTGCCCACTACTCATCTGCCATGCATTGTGCGGACACAGTGCTCCAATTGAGCCGAGTTTCTGCACAGGCGCTGTGACCTGCTTCGCAAGTATGGCCTGCACCGACACGGGCGAACTTTGCATGCACCCTAACTGCACCACAGCCGCAGATTCAAGAATGCCTTGATCATCTCTGGATCGGAGTGCGACCTGGGCATAAGGGTACGGGCATACTTCGTAGCACATGAAACCAGATTCTTACAACTATAGTCTCCCCCAAATAATGCCAAAATACGCACGCAAAACGTTCCACACCCGCATAAAGCCCTCCGAAGCCCTGCAGAATCCATGCAGAAACACCCACCGCACGTTCAAAGCCTCTGCCAGGAGAGATCAGGATCGGGCTTAGCATCGACATTCGACACCACAGGAATCTGGGGCTTCTTCAGGTCGACGCCTGGCGGAAGTTTGCACGTTGTGCTTTTGATGCCATCCAGGTGCAATTTCATCGCGGCGGGGTCGGGGAATGAGGTGAATCTTGAGGTTACTCTTCTAAAACTAGTATATTATAGTACACTATAAATTCTATTATACCAGCTGAGAGCTGGACTCGACAGCACTTCCTCGAGCTTTGCCACGGCGGGAGCCTCTGCGACCAAGCAACAAGAACTAGGGAAGGGCATATTGCACGGCCACGGTGCGTCATGGCTCGGGGCATGCTGGTGTGTCTCTCTTTGAGAAGGGTTGAGAAGGCGTGAGCGAATCGGGTAGTGGTCGAGTCTTGCACCTGTCTTTGCTTAGCTTTGAGCAACTTGTTAGCAGGTCACCCTCCTCGCTAGACTCCGATCGGGCGAGGGAGGTCCTGTTTTAGGCTCCTCCTTAGTGAACTAGGCTCAAGGTAAAGGTAGAGCAACACCTCAATTTCCAATCCTCTAAGTCGGAGTGACCTCGGCAACAGCGACGAGAGATCAGAGCACAAGCGAGGCTTCACCAGATCAGGCTCAGGCCATGAAGTCTGTGTGGAAAGCCCCAGCGACCGCCAGGGGAACTGCCATTCTAGCCTGCGACAGCTTGTAGTCTTCTAGAGAGTTTTAAATCATATCACCTCGGAAGTCTGACAAGACTGCCGAAGCTTCAGTCAAGCCGTAAGTGGCACCTCGGCAGACAGGATCTCAGAGTGTGCAACTTCCATCATGACTCATGACAGACAGGTTTGATGCGAAGCAGGCAACTGCAAGAAAGCTGGCAACACCTGCCTTGAATTCTGGCTTGGCAATCTCGGCAAGCTTGGCACATGCTTCCTTGTCACCAGACACCTGCATTTGTCTTTGCAAGCCGCGCACGGGTCGCTCTAGCTTGTCGCCAGACGTGCAAGCCGATCGTTCGGCCAATATCGGCACTACATGCACTTCGAACGAGGCTTGATCCAGCACATGCTGAGGTCGCAGCGGTATAGTTTCCCTTGCACAGATAATTGGCAACTTGAATCCTGGGCCAGTGGCAGCGTGTGTGAGAAGGGATCCGGTTGCCGAAAGTACACATCCGTTCAGCACGATGTCGAATCCAGGGATTTCGGCGCAGAAGCATATCATCATGGGGATTCCTCTACTCAGATCTAAAACCCTACACCTTAAAGTGTAAGCTATTGACATCAACGATCTTGTGCCCAGCCGCTTCTTGCCAGAATCCTCGGATGCTTTGGCACAGAGCGCTTCTGTCTTTTCAGCATCCAGACCTCAGTCAGGCGCATTCTTGGGATTTCATCAGAGTGACATGGCCCTTCGAAGGCCTCCGGCCTATCACACTGACCATCCCGGACTCCACAGCGTCTGCGGCCGCCTGCATTGCCTCACCTGGGCGTGGGATTCTCTGAGTCATCGTGGCGGATACCTGATTGGATGACTTCTCCCTAAACCCTGAAACCTAAACCCTAACCCGAGGGTTTGGGGTCACCTTTTTTTATCGGTATTTTTTTTCAGTTTTTTTTGGTATTTTTTTTCCGTTTTGCTGGGTGTAGCTTGGTGTAGGACTTCCTTAGGTCGTGCAGCTTTGCTGGGTGCATCTTGGTGTAGGAATTCCTTAGGTCGTGCAGCTTTGCTGGGTGTATCTCGGCCTAGGAATTCCCTAGGTCGTGCAGCTAGTCAGTAATAGCAGTAGCATTAGCATTAGCAGTAGCAGCAGCAGTAGCAGCAGCAGTAGCAGTAGCAGTAGCAGTAGCAATAGCAGTAGCACTAGCACTAGCAGCAGCAGCAGTAGCAGTAGGAGTAGTAGTAGTAGTAGTAGTAGTAGTAGTCGTAGTAGTAGTAGCACTAGCACTAGCACTAGCACTAGCACTAGCAGCAGCAATGGCAGTAGCAGTAGCAGTAGCACTAGCAGTAGCACTAGCACTAGCAGTAGCAGTAGCAGTAGCAGTAGCAGTAGCAGTAGTAGTAGTAGTAGTAGTAGTAGCCGTGGTGGTGGTGGTGGTGGTGGTGGTGGTAGTAGTAGTAGTAGTAATGGTGGTAGTAGCAGTAGTAGTAGTTGTAGTAGTAGTAGCAGCAGCAGTAGTAGTAGTAGTAGCAGTAGCAGTAGTAGTAGTAGTAGTAGTAGTAGTAGCAGGAGTAGCAGAAATAGAAGTAGTAGTAGTAGTAGTAGTAGTAGTAGTGGTAGTACTGGTAGTAGTGGCAGTAGTAGTAGTAGTAGTAGTAGTAGTAGTAGTAGTAGTAGTAGTGGTGGTAGTAGTAGTAATAGTGGTAGTAGCAGTAGTAATAGTAGTAGCAGTAGTAGTAGCAGTAGCAGTAGCAGTAGCAGTAGTAGTAGTAGTAGTAGCAGCAGCAGTAGTAGTAATGGTGGTGGTAGTAGTAGTACTCACACTGGAAGCCTGCAAAGACAGGTCAAACTGGAACGAAACTTGAGCACTAGCATGCCTTTACCGACTTAGCGGCTTCTGACGGTCGGATCATGAGCAAGGCATTTGCTTCTGCCGTTCTTTCGCTACTATAGTTGAAGCCAGTATACAAGCCCTCGAGAGCTTTTGCGGCCTCTGCAATAAGACTACCAGAAATCGCAAAACCCAAAAATCTCATCTCCCGTCAAGTTTCTCTGCTTGTTCGGCCGTTAGCAGCGACAGGATCTCCTTTTCATGGTGTAATGTCGCCGCAAACATTGGGCGGGGGGGGTTGCTGTTGATCCATCACCACGCAAAGCTCTGCAAAAACTCTCACCAGCTCCCAAAAATGTGATCATGCCGTACTCGCACGCCGGGATAAACAAATAAATAAATAAATAAATATATATATATATAGATATATGTATACGTTTATACTAATATTACAGCAGGATGCAGGAACTCACCCTAGGCCCTAGCAGCTCACCTCTTGAGAAACCTGGGATGCACGGGAGGATCACACAAAAAATCCTTGGACGGGACCGCGAGCGTCTCGCATTGGCTTTGCCATTCTTGTAATACTTGAACGAAGACATCGACAGTCTCGACGTCGAGGTGGCTTCTCCTGAGCTCAGGGTTCGACGCCTCAGAGAAATGGGATCCCCAGAACAAATGGGAGGTCAAGGGCGCAAAGGGCCGATATGTCCACAGAGACAGTTTCGGCTGCAGGTGCTTGGCAGGGATTTTCGAGTTGTGCATGTAATATCCAAAGATAACTCCAAAGCCGCGCATCCCCGTAAAGAAACCCTGTGATCACCTACAAAGCCCCTAAACATGCGTACCTTGCTCCACCGTCCATTCTTCCAGCCAGGCTCTGTGCCCCTTCACAGTTCCGGCTCGCTGACTGCCATCTCTGCCATAAACGGGTAAGTCGTAACCCTAAGCCGTACAGAGTTCAGGATTTTAGGGTTTGGGCTAAAGCTTGCCGCAATGGCAATTAAAGCAAGTAAGCGAGAAGCATGTCCCGATGAACTGTTCACTCATCACAGGATGTGGACACCTCCGAGCTCATCTCTGCGGAAAGAAGGGGTGGTCCTACAATCAAAACGCCAAGCTCTAAAATTGTGGACTCAGGCTCGCTCTGAGCTCTTGGGGTTCGATGCAGACCTTGATGACGAGTTCCAAAAACTGTGGAAGCCAGAGTGAAGACTCAAATCGTCGTGAGTTTAGCAACTCAAATCCCCGATGCCCTGGTGACCTGGTGCACAACAGCACAGCAAGAACAAGGCTCCTACTGAACGCTGAAAACTCTAAGCCAACACAGCCCCAATCCTAAATCAGTAGTGGCTCAGCAGGACGGAGTTAAACCGCTGCGGCTTCTTGGCCTCGACAGCGACTTGTGAGACAGAACTTTGGACAGTGCCAGTGTCAGGTGCTGCCAAGCAGGTCTCCAGTTGGAACTTTCCTGAATCAAAGGCCTATGCACCACCACCTGGCGCTCGAAACGTGTGACTCCCAAATAACACCCTCACAGAAAAAAGCCTCAGCCCTATTGATCAGAAGTCAAGTTATCGTCAAGCCGGAAGGCAAACACGATTGACGACGACACTTATGCTTGCAAGGTGTCCTGTTAGAACCACCCACTCCCTCATGAATCAGATACTGCTTCGGACGGTCTTGTAGGGTTTCATGCCAGGTGCAAGACTAAGTCACTATGGTTCAGCCGAGAGATTGGAGAACACTTTTCACAAGCGGTTTGAAGCTCTGTTGGAATGAAAGGCCTATGCGTGCTTGGGCTGAAAAACCAGCTTTGACATCTTTTGACCCGAAATCGACAGGCTCATCCAGTGTGCCCCTCCTCAGACGCTAAAACGTACCAGCCCGAAGTCTGTTGCTTCCGCTTGTGTTCCTTCTTCGTTTCCGGCAAGTGTGCAGACAGGCCAGACAGCGACGCACACGCGGAAGCAAGCCCGTGAACGGCATCCTCATCTGCAGACAATTGTAGATCAATTTCGTTTTCGCTTCATCACGCGTTCCATTTGTGAGCTCTTTTTTTCCGGCTGGTGGGTTTGCTCATTGTTGATTGGATGACTGTTGGGTGGTTGCTTGGTCTGCTGAGTCAACTACTGAGGTGGCTGTCTAGCGAGAACCATTGGGCTAGCCAGCTGGCCTGCTTTGCACGCCTGTGCCCTCGTGTCTTTCTCGCCATGTGCTTGGCTTCCACATTTATCTGCATGCACACAGATTGCGTTGCTTCATGCCGGCACTTGTGTTGCACAGCTCCCTCATTCAGCAATGCTAAACCCGAAAGAGACCTTTGCAGTACGGGGCGCTCTGTCCAGCAGTTCTGTGACCGGCCAACCCTTGTCCACGCAGGACCGCGTGTCGTTGGCCAATTCGTCGCCAAGACTGGGAAGTCGAGGGTTTGGGCTCTACTGGGCTCTTTGGTAGGGAAACTCCTTTACGATTCCGATCATTGTAACTTGGAACACGTTCCTTCACACAAAGCCTGTCCAGGGCCACCCAGAGAGTCCGATATCCGGAAAGAAGTTCAATCTACGAGGTCTACTTCTCTCGAAGCTGTCGAGTGTAAGTGACGGTGGTACAATAGTTGCTCGTGTGTGAATTGATCTAATAGGGTCTTTCAGGCTTTCATAAGTCAGAGCTTCCTGGTTGTTTGTATAGCCTTGTCTCTACTGGTCTCGGTCTTCGGAGCTGCCAGTAGACAAATTGGCGATTGCGTTGGTGTTTGTCTGCATCGTGAAGAAGTCTGGCATCTTCGTATATTGCAACTCCGATTCAATGTACCTCCAATGCCGACCCGAAGCGATAAGTTCCTAGCTCATTCGCAAATGAGCACACAACACTTTCTGATCAAATCACACGGCATCCACGCAGGCGTCCAAACCGTTCGTTAAGAAGTCTCGTAATCTCTAATATCTTCAGGTGGGCAAAACATCGAAACCAAACGCGTAGAAGTGGACAATGGACTCCAGATTGTTCCTGCGAAAAGGAAAAATTCCGGCTCAACCCCGGAACGAGCAGCACTTACATCCAAGCACAACGCCCTCGTGCGCAGCTGATCTGAATTGCTCATGCTCTTGTCCAACCCTCCCTCGCTCTGAAACTTGAGCTCTATTCTGCGTGCGAGCTGAGCACGAAAAAATCTGATCGGATTCTTTGTCGTAGGCCTTTTTGATCTGCCGGTTCCACCTGAGGCCGAGGGAATCGTTCCGATCTAAACGTAAGGTTTTAAGCTTCAGAGTTCAAGGAAGAGACAGGTCTGAGAAGGTACTTAGGTTTCAAAGTAGGTCCTTTGGGAGAGATATGAAAAGTCGTAGAAGCCGATCGGCCACACCTTCACACTAGGTCCTCTACACGACTGCAACGACTAGCACCTCGAAGCTCTGTGTCAAACAGTTTCTGGGCATGCTTCGCTTCAACACGCCTGCGTCTCTTTTGGGAGACAGGCTAAGCTCGGAAGTCAGAACAAGCGACCGAGCACAGTCCCTCTCCTGCCGTTCTTCACAGTGGTCGCACCAAGTCCTGACCGCAAAAGGCTTCGGGCTTAGGGTTCTGGTTTTGGGCACGAGGACCCCGAGGGCTTCTACTGGATTTGGTAGCCATACACAAATAACAAAGGCTAGTCGGGTCTTACTTGCAGTTTCCTAGAAAAAACTGCGGATTAACCTTATGATTAGGGGATTTTAGGGGTGCAAAACACCCCAGAAAGGCTAAAGGTCATTCATTCTAGTACGTCGTCGAAGGGAACGGCCTGCTCCCACAGCAGAAGACGATGCCTTCCCTAGTTCCAACAGACTCGACGGGAGCCAAGCTTTAGGCGCTGGGTGTGCCGTTCTTTAGCATTCTGCCGCCTCCCCTTGGAACATTGCTTCTCTCCCTCTCTCTGCAGTTGCAACCTTCAGAGGTCTCGCTACGCAAGGGCACGCAACTGCAGGCAGGCGATTCAGGAGGAACCTTGCTCGTCCCATGGCATCTTCACCCAAACCCTGAACTATTCAAGGTCGCTCACAATGCCGACCCCAATTCGGGGTATCTCTTTGGGCGTAGATCTGCTCACGCCCAGCACCCTGAAAGTTAATGTTCACATGCATCTTCTCCATGAGTACCTTAATCGGGTTGTGCAAACCCCAACCAAACGCCCTCGGTGTCGTTTGCGTTTGAGCCTGAACCTTCCGAATCTGAGCATGGCTCTCGCTCAGACAAACCGCAAGTCGTCAGCACGTGAAGTGTCTCCGACCAGAAGGGCTCTGTCATTACCCGGACTCGACTTGGCTTGCGCTGCAATGGCTTTTGCCGGGCTTCAAGAAAGATCGTATCGGCACTTAGTGTACAAAGGTTTCGTCTGCCTTAAAGCCTGTCTTCATTTCCAATCCCTCCGCTCCTCAACTCCAGGATCAGCTGCTCCAGTTGCCGACCCGGCCCCTGCTCTGACGGTTGCAGGTTCTGGGTCTAGCAAAGGAAAAAACCAGTCTGACCATGACTCCTAAGGACGAGCATGTACGTACTAAGCCCGCCAACAAGCGCTGAAAACTTGGGTAAATCCCGTCGCATCACACTAAGAGCTACCGCAACAAGGTACTAGTGCGTGTGTATTCGGGGCCCAGTATTTCTCCTTTTGCATAAATGCTACCGTGCGTGGAGCTTCGCCGACATAAGGCCCTTAAACAAGTTGGGGCCTGTATGGCTGGACGGTCACACAAATTTGCAGGGAGCATCGGAAACCAACCATCAACTGATTTCACCTTGAAGCCAACTCAAAACCCTCCTTGTGCTAGGTGATATCTTCGCCGGAGCACCTTCTTCTTCTCAGCCACTTGCTTGAACTCCTGGATGTGTTGATTCTCGAGAGTGTCCGTACGATTATGTTTGTTCGTATCCGACCATCTCCGTGAGTTGCATTGTACCCTCCCTCCCTCCCTCCCTCCCTCCCCCTCCCTGCCTCCCTGCCCTGCTCTCTCCCTCCCTCCCTCCGGTTGGAGGAGGCTGCCCCAGCAATCACAGACTCGATTGAAAAAGGAAGACGGGGTTGCTGGCGTCTCTACGACGGCAAAGACGGCTCAGCTTCCTGAGCATTCCTCACCTTTCCTCGGATCGAAATGCTCGCTTCTGATCCCCGCCATACTTTGCCAAGCATTAGGGCCCACAATTCGCATAGGTCCAAATCATCCAACAGCCTGAAATGAAACCTACACCTCAGAGAAGACGAAATCCTCCTCCCCGAATAGGAAAAAGCGTCGACATCGTGTCTGGTGGAGAATTCCCTCCAATTGATTCTAATCTCGTGATGCCCCAACCTTGCTTAAGACCTTTCTTCAGTCGGTTTGCCTCACCCAAACCTTGCTACACTCCAGGACGACGAGGCTCGTGGAACGCAAGCATCAACACTGCGAAGGCTGTTCAGTCTTAGAACTTGGGGAACGCCATCGCTGTGACCATTGCAGGCAGACTGCGGGCGAAAAGGCCTATCTGAGAACCTGAACCCTAAACTGCCGTCCTTGATGTTGCCTGTGCTCTCCAGAGTTAGCTTGCAACAGTCCAGCACTTTGGCACCTGTGTCGGGCCATCAGTCTGGAAGATTCTCGAGGCTAATTATTGTTGACGCTTATGGCCATTCAAGCCATGCTTGCTATTGCTAACTATTCGACAAGCCCTGCACGCGCTCAAAGAGAACCCAGCAGCTTAGGTTGAAGACTTGTGCGGCCGAACATACGAATGGGGAACGTAAGAGTTTATGCTGCTAAGGCTTAAGCTCAAAGCGGCGTACTGGTTTTTGGGCAGCTTACCCGGGAGCTTCCTCTGTGTCGGCAGTCCCTCTTCTGCCAAACATCCCGTTCAGCCAGGCGGACATTTGCACAATCCTAGTGATGAACCAGCGACCAATTTGCTAGAACACTCTGTCGCTGATGTTCTTTTCACTCCGGTCAGTCTGCACGTACTCGCGGATGCTCCTCGCACTGAAAACGTCTACAGCCACCCAGCATGAGTAGCCAAGGCAACCCAAACCCACAGTGCAGTTGCATCGAAATCCTGATGTGACCCAAGCCATCACGGCCCGAGCTCGCAGACTCGTAGGGCGTTCTGCCTCCCTGATTTAGAAACCGAAGAAAGGCCAAACCCTCAAGTAAAGTTCAGCCCATCCTCATGGAAAACCCAGCCCAGGCTGCATCACCTGTACCACGCCCTACCAGACATCGTTCAAAGCACCCGAACCTTTGGCAGCAAAGCTGAAACTTCAGAGTCCGAGAACGTCCCAGATCATGCATGCAACTAAGCCGAACCCGCGAAGTCTCTAGGAGCTACGTGCTCAGTTTTCCAGACCCAGATGTTTCAGCGTCTCTAGATTGGGCTTTCGTGTCGTTCAGTTTGTGGCGGTGCGTGCGTATGACTTCGTGACTCGGCGCAAGCAGTTCCCGACTCTGGGCTAAGCGTGCAACTACGGGCTTGGCCTCGGAATGAGGCTTCTGGGGTCTGGCAGTTGAGATGGAACCTTAATAAGGGGCCCTTGACTGAGGGGTATTTGGCGCAGGGTTAACCTAGATGCAGATGGGCGGCGCAACTCCCTTTCCTTTTCATACCACTCCGGAAGCTCGTCCTTCACCGATGGGGAGGCACCTGTGCTGTAGAAGCCTCTAGGACTCTTGAGCCATGAAGGATGTGTGTTGCGGGTTTGGGCTGGGATTTCGGCCATGAGATTCCCTGCAGAGTTCCAGCAGCTCTAACTGGAGCCGTAACCTTCACTGTTTGCTAGGGCTGTACATCAAAAGGATCACCTTGCGAAGCCAAGCTCCGCCATGAATCAAAATGCCTTCGAAGCCCTGTCGCTTTTGCACGATGTGTCTGTGTCAATAGGTCAGAAGGCGCTACTTACGACACCTGCCACAAGCATCCCATGGCTGTTCAGGACGTGCCAGCTGTCCCGAAAAGCTTTCGAAAAGCCACGAACTTGTTCTGGACATCTCGACGGTGCATGTCCCGTAACCACCCAAATCGTCTGAAACTTTCTGAAGAGGCACTAAAGCCTGATCCCGGCAGGAAAAAACCCAGAACCCACCCACCCACCAGTGCAAAATAATAGAAGAAGCGGCAACACCAAACCGCTCTAAAGCAGTCTGCTGGCCGATGAGCCCCAAACCCAAACCCCAGTTTAGAACGGCAACCCTGGTCTCAATGCCAGCGGGGGAGCTGGGAGCTTCTTTCTCTTCTCGCTTCTGCTGCCTCTTGGCCGCCTTGGCTTTCATACGGTCGCCAAACTTACCGTCCATTCCGTAGCCGTTCGTATAGGTTCAGAATGCTTCAACTGACTTGTCTTTGTATACTACTACCATTGAGTTGCTGCAGCCAAGAAAGTGCGGCATCGATGTAGACGACGACGAGTACGACCCTACTGCTGCCGCTGCCGCACTGCCACTTCTCCTGGTCTGTACCAAAGACAACTACCACTACCACTGCTAGTTCTGTTGCTACCAGTACCTCACTACTGCGGCACAAATCCTCAGTACAACTGCCTCTACAACCTTATGTCTTCGATTTCGGCTCTTCCTACTCCTAGATCCGTTGCCCTGCCGGCTAACTGTAACCGCTTGTGCAACTGCCGCTAGGTCCTCTCGTATTGCTTCTAGAAGTGCTCTGCCTGTTGTGCAACTGCCGCTACTGCCAGTCCTTGCACCACCATGAGTACCTTCACGACCACTACCTCTACTGCAGTAGTAGTAGTCGTCGTAGTAGTAGTAGTAGTAGTAGTAGTAGTAGTAGTCGTAGTAGTAGTCGTAGTAGTAGTCGTAGTCGTAGTGGTGTAGTAGTAGTAGTAGTAGTAGTCGTAGTAGTAAGTATGCCTTGGAGGTGTTGTCGTTGCTTGTCGTTGTGGTCGCGGCTGCCGCTGCTTCCGTTGCGTTTACTGCTTCTGCTGCTGGGGTAGTGGCCGTGTGTTGACATCGCCTCTGGAGAGACTCTAAACCCCAAAGCTCCACAGCCGACCAACAAGGCCTCACACCCTCGACCGCGAGTTTTCCTGCCCGATAGAATCTTTGACCATGCCACATGCTTCGATGCCTTCGATTTTCTCTTGGCCTTTTGAGGGCTGCAAAAGGAGAGCTCGAGTTTGTGTGAGGCTTTGCATCCAGCAGTCGTCGTCGTTGAAGCAAGTCACGGCAGTATATAAATGGTGGTCGTAGTCGTCGTCGTAGTAGTAGTAGTAGTAGTAGTAGTACCAGCAGTAGCAGTAGCAGTAGTGAAATAGGCGTAGTAGTAGGAGGAGGAAGGAGGAGTGGAGTAGCAGTAGCAGTAGCAGTAGGAGTAGCAGTAGCAGTAGCAGTAGTAGCAGTAGTAGCAGTAGCAGTAGCAGTAGCAGTAGCAGTAGGAGTAGGAGCAGGAGTAGTAGTAGTAGTAGTAGTAGTAGCAGCAGCAGCAGCAGCAGCAGTAGTAGTAGTAGTAGCAGCAGCAGCATTCGTCGTAGGAGGAGGAGGGGGTGCAGGATTAGTAGTCGTCGTCGTCGTAGTGGTGGTGGTGGATATTCACAACAAATAGTTGTTCTCCTCGTGCTGATAACATTCTTAATGCAAAGACAACCATTCGAATGAACGTAATAGACGCAGAAGTTGAGCGCGCAGTGGCACCAAGAGTAGTCATGACCATGGTAGCAGTGAAAGCAGTATCTTTCCGGGAGCTCCTAGACTGTCCCCGAACCAGACAGGCAGGCAACCTGTGCATACAGTTTTGGGTGCACAGTTTTCTCGGGGCTAGGATTTTAGGCTCGCAGGATTAAGGAAGAACAAGACGGGAAGGTGATGTTCAAACACCGATTTGGGCCGCGGAAGTGCTTGTGAAACGCCGAATCTGCTTGCACGCCCCGCAAACACTGCTCTTTCCCAGCGCGACTACAACCTGAAACGATAAACCCATGTCGATTGAAACTCTGAACCACAGCCCAAGACTCAAGGCCCCCAAACTCGCAGCCTGAACACCGGTCACCACCTCCGACCTAAAACATATATACGCTTGTAAACGCTTATAAACCTCGTACAGCCCCCATAGTACAAGTACGACGCCATAAGTCCTGAAACCAAATTCTTATTACAATCTCCGAAACCGGCTCTTTCAGGCCTCCGGGCTTGGGGATGCCTGGGGCTGTGGGGGTTTGTAGGTTAGATAGACTCTCCTGGCTTGACCGAGTGAGGCTTGAGCGAGCATAAGCCTTAAGGAATAAATCCTAGGTTTCGGGGTGTGGACGACGCCGACTACGAGTACTGTTTACGAAGGAGACGACGACTTCTACTTCAGGTGTTCCTGTCCGTCTGTGCCGAAACTGGAGGGGATAACATTGACAAGAGTGGCGGTGGTGTGACCTCGCCGCTTCATGCAGTTCCCTTACCCTGTAAAGCTGCAGAAAATAGAAAGGATTGTCAGTTTATGCTCTACTGTCGCAAAAGAAGAGTTCAGAAGGGAATCGTCATGCCGTTGCTTCCAAGTCTATCAGATCTGGGTTGCTGTTTTGGGCTTATGCTAGTAGAACTACCAAGTGACTCTCCGGGGTGTTCTGACTGCTTCTTCCGACCCTAACGCTAACTTGATCCTTGGAGCTAGTATGAGCTAACGACCTTCTTGGCTGGGACTTCTAGAAAGCCTAAGCCCCGAATCCTAGATCCCGAACCCCCTACACCCCAGCGCAATACGAAGGGTCTTGGGAGTACGGTAGCTACAGCGCTTTCGCGACACGAATAGAAGCCTCATCTACCTTGTTGGTTTAGAGCTTCACGCAGCCCAAAATTCGAAGCCATGTGGCAGGGTTGGCAAGAGCTGTCCTGGGGCCAGTCGGAGTTGAGGGCGTCGCTGCCTCAGTGACAGTTGAAGGTCTCGCGTTAGATCAAGATTGCATTAGGGTAGGTTCAGACTGGGCCAGGAGCGGGCACTGGCAGAATCTCGGAATCTTTTTCGAGGGGCTCCTGCGTGGAAAGAAAGAGCCAGGCACAGTCGTCTAAAGACTCGAGCAGGCCGGCAAAAGGTACAAGATCCGCAGGTACAGGAGCAAGAAGATCAAAGTGCAGGCTTGCCTTCGCCTCTGTCTGCTCGGCGCCTCCTTTGACCGCCTCTTCGTGAGGCACCTTTCGAATGTGTCGAAACGCAACTTGGGAGGCAAAGTAAGCTTACTGAGGTGCGGACCTCTGTACCCGGCACGGGAGCTTCAGAGCGACCCCAAACGACCTGCCATGAGGTGGACACAAACTGCCGAGGAATGCAGTATGCGGAGGCTTCTCAGAGCCACCGGCTTTTATGGAGTTATGGAAAAGGGGAGGCTTGAAGTCAGGTCGAGATGGCGCTAGATGCCCCCTTGCCTCCATGAACTTTGTTGCTTTTGACGAGATCCTGGCAGATTGAAGGTGATACGAAAAGCCCTAGTACCTTGCAACAGCTCGGCCGAAATCGTGGCGGCTTCGCATGTTGTAAATCCCGTTTTCTTCGCCATCTTCTGGCTCCACCGTCATTGTCCTTGAAGGCAGGGGATTACTCTCAGCCACAGCTTCTCCAGATGTCTGGGTCCGCTGCTGGTCGGATGCGCTCTTCTCTTCCTCGTTCTTGGGCTCCTGCTCTTCTGTAGGCACTTAAGCACTTAAGCTTCCAGGTGGCGAGCATTTGGCGAGCAGGTTTTGCTCTTGTTGATCCAGATGCGTGCGCTGGAGACGGGGAAAAGGTGAGCAACCATGGTGGTCTGTCACATGCTGATACGGCTTCACGTGCTCACCCCCTCTCAGGCCCGGATTGCATGGCTCAGGGTTTCACATGATACGCAGTTTCGATAGCAGCAGGACTATGGCAAGCTTGAGCAAACATATCTCACAATCAGCAAAGCATCTCAGCGAGGAGGCATCATGAGCCATGGCTTCATCCGTCCCAGGCATGCTTCGCAAAGGCATGTGACGAAACTTATTTCTCAGGCTCTGCTTCTCGCACCTGAATCCGCTGTCGCTTCGAAGACGTTGCCACAGCATCGGTTGAATCATCAGCAACCTAAGTCCGACGGCCAAGCACTCGCCGAAGGGTAGTATAGGATTATTCTAAAAGAGCTAGGACAACGGTATGAGAGCTGCCGAGCTGCCTCTTCGGTGCTTTGCTTCCCCTTCTCCTCGTGGAGAGCGGCCTGCACTGGAGGTCACCAGCGGATTTCTGGAAACTCAGGCTCCCGTTTCGAGTCTTGTGGTAGAGCAGAAACCTGTCCGTCGGATAAGTTGCTGCTTGAATTGAACACAGGCAAACTGGCTTCAGGAACTTGTTGTAAGCTGGAAAACAGCCTGCCTGCCGCCGGATTCCCTGTCAAGTCCTGAAGATCTATGCGCGTCACTTTCGGAAGACTATTCCTAAATCCCGACAGTGGAACAAGTTGGCTCCTTTGTAGACCTTATGATCCCAAGGACAGAATCCTCAGCTATGGCTTTTGTTGAGACCATGGCTGAGGCCAAGCCTTAAAGCTTACATCAAAGGCTGAAGCCTGAAGCTCGAGACCCCTCAGGGCACCTGGGGTTGCGAAGCTGCCTGGTCCCTGGCGCTGCCTCGTGAAAGGAACGACTTTGCAGGGCTTGATCTCCTTTTGAGGCCTTGGGCCTAGCGCCTTGGACCTCAGGGTTTAGGTCTGGAGGCTTCTCGGGGGAGGATGTCTCGTGGCGAGGGTTTGGAAGTTTACAAGTATGCATGTTCAACGCCCTTTCGGGCAGCTAATACAGAGCCTTTATCAGTAAAGAGGTACTGGGGTATGCAATGGTAGATGAATTTGGGACTGGAAGGGGGCATAATGACTGAACATTCCCACCCCCCATATTCCATATTCCGGGCTCTTTGGATGTGACTTGCCCGCCTTCAAAAATACAGTCCCAAGGACAGCTTCTGCTCCCAAAAGTCCCAAAGTTGAAAAGAATCCCTCGCCTGCAAGGACTGTCACCGAACCTGCGTGGAGCAGCAGAAGTGATCTGACTTCGTGCTCCTCCATGTGCTCCAGATCACCGTCTGTGTACCTCTCTAGTTTCGCGGGTTTGAGTTTAGGGTTTTGGGGTTCCTGACACCTGCATTGTATAACTATCTGCTTTTGAAGCTGTTTGGGTCCTGTGTTCCATTGAGCCAACAAACGACTGAGGAGGAACTCTGCATCAAGCGGGTCTTATGGAAGCTGGATCCAAAATAGTGGTCATATGACCGCAAGAATACAGGCAATGGGTTAGAAGCGATAAGAAGGAAAAAGGTTGTTGGTAATCCTTCTTCTGATCTTCACAGTTCATTACTATGTCACTATGTATCCCTAACCACACTTTCCCATCCGTGGCTCTGTGGATGATGAGAAAAAAAGGGATAAGGGAGCGACAGGGAACTAGCGTTGACCATTGAGACTTCTCACACCGCAAATCCCAATATAGAGTTAACGTAGAGGCCTAAATAATTACCAATACCATTTTGGGGGTCCTTGTTATCATTATAGTACAACGGACCCCAAAAGCCTATTCTCATTATTAAGGCCTCTTTATTATGCTATGCTCTAGTCTACCTCAAATTCTAAATCCCTGTTCTGACTGTGCAGGACGCCTCCCTCGCCCTCGACCCCTGCCACCAAAGGCTCTGCACCAACTCTTGAGATCATGTCTTGTCTCTCCCCATCTATTCAGCCGCCGTACCGGCTTTTCTAAGCCTGGCAGGCGCGCCGGATTCGATAGAGTCGATCTCGAGATCTCTGGCCGACCTCGATGTCTTCAACTTTGCCGCGGAAGACCTCCCAAAATCTCAGTTTCGGAATCCGAGGGACCTTTCCTGTCAATAGCCCAAACTAGCGAAGAGTTTTGGGTCAGTTCGGATTGTAGGTATGCAAGCGAATGTATACCGCACTTCAGCTGAGGGAGTAAAGTCACAGATTTCTGTCAGCCATCTCTATTGCCATCAGCCTCAACTAATTTCGGGCCGCAGGGCTTAAGAAATCCGCTGCATGAAGGTGTGGAATGTGGATTATTAACACAGTGTACCGAGCACAGAGCACTGAAATTCAATTCTAAGGCCCCCATAGTAAATCTATGAAGAAACCTCTCTAGTTGAGGTTTTTGCCTCGCCGTTAATCGTCTTCTCGATGGCAACACCCATCAGCGGATCCGCTTCCTCGGAACATGTCGTGGAGGGTGTGGGTTCGGAGAGTTGTCGGTTGAGTTTCTCGGATTGGGGGGCAGGGCAAGGGTCTTGGACGACTGATTGTGCCGTCTCGATGCTTGGATCTTCGTTGAACAACTGTTGTACCTTACTTGCGGAAGAAACAGCACGACAGGTGTGATGAACACAGTAACCGAAGGCCCTCCACCCCGATGCCCCAAAGAATCCAAGACCCCAAACCAAGATTGTCCCCCTCAATCTTCACCATTCCCTCCTCCCCTCCTCTTGTGCACAGACACACACACACACCAGAAAGAAAAGACTGAAAGAGATCACGAGCCGACGGAATTTCCATTGAAAGACGGTTGCATCACACACATACTCACAGAGATAGAGATGGAGAGAGGTACACATATACACATATGTATATAGAAAATTATAGAAATGAATGTTAAACAACCACAGACAAATCATCGCTCTTCCTTTGATGAAACAGCCGCACAAAACCTGAAACCCACCTTGTAACAACACCTCACGGTTCCTCGCCTTCTCATGCGCCGGCAAGCTGTCAATGGGCTCTTCCTCGAGCTTTGAGAAGATTAGAGTTCTATGATAAGACTTTACGAAGGAACATGCTTTGGCAAAATGATGAAACTAGTGAGTGCGTCGGGGAATTTATGGTATGAGTACATGTGACAACCCTGAGGATTGCAATTGTTTACCAAGTTACCATGTTAGAGCTTGCTGAATGAGTTTGTAAGACACAGGGTTTCGACTCGCGCACTCGCACAATGCAGGCGCGGATCCCGGCAGCGTCGGACAACGTGAAACCCCACGACACAGGATGTAGTCTGAAACAATCCGCAAACCATAAAACCCCTAGAACATGTAAACCTAAACCGTGACACACCGACGAGAAACACACGGCCTCCTGCGACATTGTGTAAGTACCCCTGGAGCTCGTAGCAGCATTTTTCTGAGAAGATCATCCTAAACACAGGTAACATATGTCACAGTGAGATATCATACGATGGTGGTTCGCAGGGCTGCCCAAGATCTCTAGACAACAGCAGGCACATGTCATCTGTTGTACCTAGCTCATCTCGCGGATCACTGACGTCGGCCAATAGATATCATGCTATGGGCAGCCACCGAAACACTTTCGGCGTCCACTTCAGTACCATGGCGGTCGCAAGCAGAATTCACTGTGACCCACATCTCACACACCGCAGTCAACTCCATGAATTCCGCAAATTCAGGACACAGGGTTTAAGGCCTCACATTTGAGGAACAAGTCGCCCTTCGAGACTGTTAAGTCTAGTTTTGCTCAGCGTTTGCGCAAGAATATCAGTTCGGAGCTGAAGGTGCGGAATGTGGAGTAGTGACTATTGACATTGTGTGCCGAGCACAGAGGAACGAAATTCAATTCTCAGGGCCCTATACCGAATCCATGAAGAAACCTGTCCAGTTGAGGTTGCTGCCTCGCCGTTGGTCTTCGTCTCGATGGTAACCTCGGAACAGGTGTTCCGAATGAGATACGTGCAGGGTGTTGAGTTTCTCGGATTGAGGGGCAGGGCAAGGGTCTTGGACGACTGATTGTGCCGTCTCGATGCTTGGATCTTCGTTGAACAACTGTTGTACCTTACTTGCGGAAGAAACAGCACGACAGGTGTGATGAACACAGTAACCAAAGGCCCTCCACCCCGATGCCCCAAAGAATCCAAGACCCCAAACCAAGATTATCCCCCTCAATCTTCACCATTCCCTCCTCCCCTCCTCTTGTGCACAGACACACACACACACACCCCAGAAAGAAAAGACTGAAAGAGATC
>CAJNJA010076630.1:0-21457 GCA_905231915.1 Symbiodinium necroappetens
AGACTTTGGAACTCTAACCCCTTAAACCCCAAACCCCTAAACCCCTAAACCCCTAAACCCCTAAACCCTAAACCCCTAAACCCCTAAACCCCTAAACCCCTAAACCCCTAAACCCCTAACCCCTTAAACCCCTAAATCCCTAAACCCTAACCCTCGAAGGTCTTATAAGGCTTAGGGTTTGGTTTTTTGTTTGTTTGTTTTGGGTTTAGGGTTTAGTGTGTTTTTTGTTGAAAGGTTTAGGGTTTTGGTTCGTTATTTTTGGGTTTAGGGTTCAGCGTTTGAGGTTAAGGTTTGGGGCTTTGACACGGGCAGACGCTAAGCTCGAGCGAAGCCGTAAACCTAAACCCTCAACCCGAAGCCTTGTATAAACCCTGGAGCCGAAAGATGCAATGTAAGCCCCTAAACCCTAAATCCTTAAATCCCTAAATCCCTAAACCCTAAATCCCTAAACCCTACATCCCTAAACCCTAAAAACCCTAAACTCTAATTCCCGAAATCCCTAAACCCTAAACCCTAAACCCAAGGAACATCTCGACCTTCGTCTTCGTGTCCCTGTTTTGAAAACTCGGTCAACCCGAATTCTGATCAGCCCTCACCCCGCAACTCAGCGCTGTCTTTCTTTAGGGATTCAGGGATTTAGGGGTTTGGGATTTAGGGTTTAGGGATTTAGGGATTTAGGGTTTAGGGATTTAGGGGTTTAGGGTTTAGGGCTTAGTGCGAAGCCTCATCTGTACGCCCCTAAACCTCAAGAACAACAGGAGCTCCATGATGGCGAAAAGTTTGGATTGGACTGATGGTGGAAAGTCACATCTCCCCCTAAACCCTAAACTGCCCTAAACCCTGAAACCCTAAACCCTGAAACCCTTTTTCCCCTAAACCCTTAAGCCCTAAACCCTGAAACCCTAAACCCTAAACCTTCCCACGCTCTTTGGGGTTCGGCCGGCAGGTTTCCAGGGCGTTTGGTCTACTGCAAAAGGCTGGCAACTTGAACCCTAAACCGGTTTAGGGTTTCGGGTTCAGAGTTTAGGGTTTTAAGGTTTAGGGCTTATATAGGGTTTAGGTTCTGGGTTTAGGGTTTCAGGTTTCGGGCATAGGGCTTTATTTAGGTCTTAGGCTTCTTAGGGTTTAGGGCTTAGCCCGAGGCTCCTTAGTAGCTCCTTCTTGGGGATTACCTTTTAGGATCCTAAACACCAACCACAAGAAGGAACTACTAGGGAGCCTATGGGTAGCCCGAACCTCAGTAAACCCTAAACCCTAAGCCCTAAACCCTAAACCCTTAAGCCCTAAACCCGAACGCCGGCGTGCTTTGACGAGGCAACTCGGTGTCTTTGGGCCAGGCGTGCGGGGTTCAGGGTTTATAGGGTTTGTAGGGTTTGGGGTTTATAGGGTTTAATCAGGGTCTAGGGTTTAGGGCTTATATAGAGTCTAGGGTTTGAGTTCAGGGTGATGAGTGTGGGGTCGGACGGGCCCGGAGCAAGCCTTGCGTTTCAGCGTCCCTGCTCTTTTTCAAGGCCCTATTCCTCTAGGGCCCGTCAGATTTGTGGTTACCTTTGTAGAACCCTGATTAAATCTTCCTAAACCCTAAACCCTAAGCCTAAACCCTATAAACCCCAAAAGAATGCCCCTAAAGCGCTATTCTAGCACTGCAGCGTAGGAGGGTCCAGCTTCCTTCGCCAGGCGATGGTCCAAACGCTAAGTATGACTCTTCCTATGTAGGGATTAGGGATTTAGGGTTTAGGGTTTGAGGGTTTAGGATTTAGGGGATTTAGGATTCAGGGTTTCAATCCTCATAGTAGCCCTTTGATGAAATTGCCCTGTGAAAAGGTTGGTGGTTCCGGAACTTAAAGCCCTTTTCAAAAGGTTAAGACCCTGTATCAAGGGTTTTCCGTCCTTAATCAAGGACCTCCACAGATCGGGTCAAGGACCGTTTATGCAAGCATCCTCATCTTGGATTATCCCCCTACTTTCATCCCATGTTTGCATCTGGATCAACATGAAATCAGCCTGCCAGACTTTTGGGGAGGGTTTGGACCAGCAGCCGTTGCCTGTAAAAAGATTGAGACGTAAATCATTTAGGACTCCCCATACAACATACTGAAAGCCCTAATTAGTCTCTAAACCTCACACCTCTTCAAGCACAAAATTTGCCCAAGCAATCAACCCTAAACTCTAAACCCTAAACCAGTAGATAAGCCACTTAAACCCGTACAAACGCCAAATCAAGCCCGGTAAACCTTTCATAAGCCCGAAGGGCGCAAGTACCTATCCTATCTAGTAGAATGTAGGCTATTTCATAGTAGGAGCTATTCTTACGATTTGGGAAAGTATCCCCCATGACAGTATCTATAACCCTAAACCCTAAACCCTACTGTTGATGATATAAATCCTGCATTACCTTAAGGACCCAAAACAATGGGAATTTTGGTAGATTCCTTATTATTTGTAATACAGGATATTTATCATCAACCGTAGTTCTTACCCCAAAACCCTAAACCCATAAAGCCCTAAACCCCTAAACCCTAAACTCTAAACCCGTAAAACCCTAAACTCCCACCTGCAGTTTCCGTTAATTCAGGTTGTCCGCTTCATGGAAAGCAGTGCCTGCAGCTCAGAGCTGGGCGGTGCCCAGAGACCCCGAGACCCCTTAATTAAGGAATATCCCTTAAGCTATGGGGTTCCTTAAAGGGATCTATAAGGGCCTCTATACGGGTTCTATAAGGGAGTTAATATACCCTGAAATTAGAATAAGAACCCTAATAAGAATTTAGGTATATTCCTTAATTAAGGGGTTTTGGAGTCTCTGGGTGTAGCCCCCAGCCCCGCTGCGTACGCTGTTTGGGCTTAGGGGTTTAGGGCTTGGGGTTTTTGGGTTTAGGGGTTTAGAGGTTTAGGGTTTTCCGGCTTTTGGGTTTAGGGGTTTGGAGGTTTAGGCTTCAGGGTTTTGGGGTTTGGGGGTTTGGGGGGTTTTGGGTTTAGGGTTTCAGGGGTTTGGGGGTTCAGGGGTTTAGGGGTTTCAGGGGTTTAGGGGTTTGCGGGTTTAGGGTGTTTGGGTTTAGGGGTTTGGGGGTTTAGAGTTCAGGAGTTAAGGGTTTAGGCCTGGAGTCTTTAGGCTGTGCGTTTAGGGGGCTCTATAGGACAGGTAGCATTTGCCATAGCCACAAGAGTTCAGGGTTTGGGGTTTAGGCTAAGAGGGTTCTAGGGTTGAGGGTTTTAGGGTTTAGGGTTTAGGGTTCAGGGTTTTAGGGTATAGGGTTTAGGGATTTAGGGTGTAGGGTCTCCTGGTTGGAGTTGTGAACTGCTTACCAGGACCATGGGGTGTAGGGCTCAGGGATTTAATGTTCCTGTTTTGGTTGCCTTGTTCTTCGCCACAGGGTCCTGGCTTTAAGCGGGTTGACAAAACGAAAGAAATACCATGGAGAAAATCCCCTGTGGCGGCAGGTTCGCTCCAAATCAGCATTCAGTTGAAAGTATGCTTGTTGTTGGTTCTGCTGCCATGGGAACGATGATTGAAGGGAGCATTGAGCACAGCGAGGCCAATTCAAATCACCCCTCCGGGTGCAGCAGTTTAGTGCTGCAAGGTGCAGGATTTCGGACCTCAGTGTTCCTCCATCCCACAATCCTAGAAAGTGACTGCTCGGATTTCGGGCGCGGTTCAGGGTTTCTAGGTGTTGGTGTCGGTGGACTCCTGCAAGAACTGCGAGTGATTGTCCGGGTTGTACGGGGGCGGGGATCGTTGGGCATCCAATTTCTGATTGATCACTCCTCGGGAAGGATACTGTAGGAACCTGATTAAGAAACCCTGGGCCTATATAATAACCCCCAAAATAGTAGGACTCATATACGGAACCCTCATAAGAACCACAAGGTTTCACAGGTTCCTGCAGTAACCCTAAGCTCTAACTTTCGTGCACCTACTTGATAGCTATTCTTCAGGTTTAGGGTTACTATATGCACAGAACGCTTGAAGAGCCCTAAAGAATTCTCGAAGAGCCTTAACATGGCTACAGGGACCCTGGGTACCTGAATTGACAGGCCCCCATGGCTTATGAATACAGTGAAGAACCATGTGCGCCAGATCATACGGGATCTGAATCTGGGTGCTTAGGGATTAGGGAGTCACGACCCATTTTACAAGGTGCATTCTGGAGGGGGATGCTCTAGGCTGTGTAATCAAGCAGCTGGATGTGATTTCAAGCCTCCATGCAGGGTCTTCTGGTGAATGGCTCGTCGCACAGCCAGTAAGCGAGCGGCCGAGCAGGCCGCGTCGGAATCTGCGCAGGTCGTCTCTGCGACGCTGACGCGTGTATCGGCTCTGTGGCTGTGCTCGGAGAGAAGGTGGGAAAGTTCACAGAGCACATCTCTGATCTCGTCATCATATGCTCGGACCAGATCCCGGTTCGGATAAAGTCTGAGCACGAGCGGGAGCGCTTTGCTGAACACGTCCCTCTTCCTCAGAACGGTCTCAGGGACCGTCAGCGGCACCCCTAAAACCACTTGGTGTCTGGTGACCAGTATTCTGTATCCAGCCGCACCCTGGTTTGGGTAAGTGGACTCTCCAGCTTGTTTCAAAGATCCGTCCTGTTGGTCGGTACGGTTATCAAATGTGCCAAGGTAAGGCAGAGATGCCACATTTTTTCGGCCAAAGAGAGTGCATATAGTCATATAGTTCTGCCTAAACTAACCTTGAGCCCTCAACTACCTAAGACTAGAAGCACAAGCACCCTAAACCCTAAACCCTATAAACCCTAAACCCCTAAACCCTAAACCTCTCAGGACGCACCGTGTTTCAAGGAGGAGATTGATACTGAGCGGCGGATGTCATCGCTGTCATCGATGGCATAGCATCCCTGATTGAAGGGTGTTCCCAGAGACTCCAAAAACCCTTCATTAAGGAGTACACCTTAAATTATAAAAAGAACCCCAATAAGATTTAAGGGTAACCTTTAACCTTTTGGGGCTTATATAAAACTATTATAACTCAAAAGGTTAACCTTTTTGGGCTAAGGCACTCGGCCCCTAAGTTTTTAGGGCTCCTTGTTATGATTTCCTTTCTACAAGGCCTTAGAAAAAAGTAGGTTATTTCGGGGTTAAGGTAAACCCTAACCCCTAAACTCTAAACCCTAAACCCCTAAACCCTAAACCCCTAAACCCCAAACCCTAAACCCCTAAACCCTAAACCCCAAACCCTAAAACCCAAAACCCTAGACCCTAAATCCTAATCCCTAAACCCTAAACCCTAAACCCTAAATCCCTGAACCCTAAATCCCTAAACCCCTAAATCCTAATCCCTAAACCCTAAACCCTTGTGTTCTTAGAGGTGAAGGTCCAGGGCCAGGCTGTCTTAGAGGACCCTCAATCAGGGTTTAGGGTTTTAGGGTTCAGGGTTTTAGGGTTTTAGGGTTTTAGGGTGTAGGGTGTTAGGGTTTAGGGTTTAGGGTTTTTGGGTTTTTAGGGTTTAGGGTTGACTCACATTTGTACCCCTTGCTGGATGAGGGTTTAGGGTGTATGCTCAGCTTTACCTTTAGTTTACAGGCGTGTAAAGGTTTGTGGTTTCGGGCTTATCAAGTTTAGGCAATCCGCCTCGATTACCAGTAAGCCCAAAACCCCTGATCTCCGGAAACGCCATGAAATCCAAATGTAGTTCAAGCAAAATCCTGTACCTAAGGTTAAGGGTACTCCTGAACACCTTTCAGAATCGACATTACGGGTATTGTGCCCTTTGTCTCACAGGTGTCATCCAGGCCCTTGGCAGGGCTTCGAAAAGGGGCGCAAGAACTGTTAAACGCATACTATGGGGGTTAAGGCTTTCAGGTTTAGGCTCTGGTGCTTAGGGGCAATCATAAGTAGTATTCTCTTGTGGTACCGGTTATAATCATAAGTGGCGGAACATCGGAAGATTCAAAGCTACAATGAGGTTTGGGGCATTGTGTGGTTCAATCCCTGTAATACGGGGGCCCCATTGATTAGAAGAGGGCTTTGAAGTTGGGGTATGTCGTTATAGCCGCAAGGTTTCTTGCCCAGACGATTCTCCTATTTAAATCCACAAACACGAACAGGACCTGCTTCCTACCAAAAAGTGGGCAACCCAAAGAGGTAGAGTTCCAGTAGCAGTACTCTGTTATAGTCTCCTCTTATCGACCCTATGCTATGCTGTAACGCAGCCCCAAAAGGTACAATGCTATTCCGCTGGTTAAGGCCCTTTTACTTTTATATTCACAGTGAGTGAGACCCTAAACCCCAAACCCTGAACCCTTAACCATAAACAGTCACAGCCCGCAAACCCTCAGAAGGAAGGCTCTATATAACTTCTTCGGCCCCTCTCAAGACGCCTGCAGACGTCCGGCTTCCGATTGAGGAGGGTTAGTGGTTATTGGGTTAAGGATTTGTGGTCTTCATGCTTGGAAGTTCAGGGCGGGGTTTAGGGGTGTAGGGTTTAGTGGTTTAGTGGTTTAGGGGTTTAGGGGTTTAGGGGTTTAGGGGTTTAGGGTTTAGGGCTTTTTCGGTTTAGGGATTAGGGTTTAGGGATTTTGGGATTTAGGGTTTAGGGTTTAGGGATTTAGGGTTTAGGGGTTTAGGGGTGTAGGGTTTAGGGGTTTACGGGTTTAAGGTTTAGGGTTTAGGGGTTTAGGGATTTCCGCAAGTGCCCCAGCAACCCGCGCGCGCTGAATCCCTCAAGGCCTAAACCCTTTGTAACGGAAGTTCCCGACCCTAAGCACTCAAGACCTTGAGCCTAAACCCTCAAACCATAAACCGTCAAAGAACCTTTATTGATCCGGTCAAGGAGCTGTAAAGGAACCCTGAAACTCCTACACCCTAGAAAGCCAGAAGCCCCCTCATAGGACCTTGATGGGAACCTCGACACTCCTGCACCCCCTAAACACTATAATTTAGGGTTTAGGGTTTAGGGTTTATGGTTTAGGGAAGGGTTTAGGGTTTAGGGTACTATAATGAGTTGTAGAACCCCTACCCTAAGGCTCTAAGGACTCATATTTGTGAGGCTTTTTGGGCCGAAAGACCCTACTATCCAAGGCTTTTGGACTATTTGGAGCCTTAGGGTTATACATCCCTAGAACCCTTATAGATCCGTTAAGACCCTAAACCCTAAATCCTAAAGCCCCTCCCTTAAGCGAAGCCATCAACCCTACAAACTCTAGGCTCGAACCCCCGAAGTCCAGACAGAAGGACCATTTAGGGTTTAGGGGTTAGGGTTTAGGGTTTAGGGTTTAGGGTTTAGGGAAGGACCAAAATCGGAGGCCATTTGGTCCCGATGAATCGCACAAGCGGAGTCCATCGTGTCCACTTACCCATAGGCCCGTAAGTAGTTCCTTTTGGGGATTACCTTTTTGGAGTCTAAATACAATAGAAACCACAAAAAGGAACTACGTAGAGGCCTATGGGTAAAGAAATCCTACTGTGGATCAGCTTAGGGCTCCTTAAACTAAAGGGATCCATAGCGCAACGGCAGCTCGAAACGGCTTCGGTCTAGGCTTCAGAAAATGTTCGATAAGCGTCTAGTCATCAGGGTCTAGGCTTTGTGCGTCTTGGGTTTAGCATTTTTTTTTGCGGGTCATGGGTATCCACAATAAGGTTCTTTCTAGGTAAAGTCCATCTCAAGTATCCAAAGGCAACTCCCTGTTGCCTTCCATCATGCATGTCTTTACCATAGACAAGGTACCCCCCCCTCCTATGCCTTCTGAGCCGTAGGATTCCATCATTCCAGGGACATGACAGGGGAACTTGCTGTACTCACGAACTCCCCACGGAGGCATGACCCTAAACCCTAGCCTCAATCAAGTTAGTGCGCAGGTTGTACAAAGGATCCCATTGGGGTGATAACCCTAAGCCCTATACCCCATAGCCTATACCCCAAACGCAGCTCCTGTTGGTTGTTGGTTCAGTTGCATGGGAGAGTAGAGTCAGATGTAACTGTTCCTAGACCCTCCATGCTACTCTCTAGTAGACCCCAAAGGTTTAGGGTTTAGGGACCATATACCTCTGTGTCCAAAGTCCCCTCAGTTTGAAGCACCCCTGTGAGGATTGTACTGTTGGGATCGCGTAGCTCTCTTGACCAGGCATGCTGCTCATCAGGAAGACTCGCCACATTCGTGGCTCAAGCCGGATCGCTCATGCGAGCTGCAGGAAAAAGTGCGTAGGCATGTGCGAGCTGCTGTCCAACTGTTGCTACAGTTGGTAGCGGAGCTCGGCTCCGATAGGCCGGGTTCCAGATTGAGCCCTACTCCGTGAACATGTTGGGACAGGCAGCCGCTATGCAAGCTCTTGCGAGACAGCAGCAGGGAGCTACGGCAAGCTTCGATAGATGGAGTGGTCGAGGAGGACCTGCAGCGTATGGAGGTCAAGCTTGGCCTCCCTACCAGCCAAGCCCTTGGGGAGACCAGTCCTGGGGTTTTATGGGATGGCCAGGGGAGAATGGTCATCTCTCAGCGAGTTCTTTTCCTGCTTTTGGCTCATCAGAGGCGCCGGGCGAGAACCACCCGGACCCCACCATGGCGAGCGCATCGGCGTCTACGGCCCGTGCGTCGACGGCGACATCGGCCTCCCCGGGACGACTAGACCCTCAAGGACCCGATCCACCGCAAGGAGAAAGAAGCGATGACCCCTGGCTCGAGGCAGCTAGGGGGTTGGTGAACTCCGCCACTCGTCAGCCTGGGCGGAATTTCGCGACCGCGACGACTGCACCGCCTGAAATTCCTCAGGCACCTCAGCCTCCGGAACTTCCCAGGCCTTTGGCGCATGGCTGGGGCATTCCTGCAGGACATCAGCCGCCGGCGCCGAACGTGAACCACCCGGGTTCGGCGACTACCTGGATGCCCGGACCTACGACTGGCGGATGGAATCAGCTTCAACCTCCCACCTGGACGCCTCCCATGGGGCTTCCATGGAGTGCCGCGGACGGGAGCACTGGACCTCCAGGAGTCTGGAAAGGCGACTTCACAGACCCTCCCGCCTGGCCAGGATGGCAGTACCGGAGACAGTGGGTCACGGCCGTCAGAAGATGGAACAAGTTCACCGACATTCCCTTGGGCAGGCGATCCGAGCGAGTACTTCGTACCTTGGGATGGGAAATGATGAGCGACTTCGAACATATTAGTGAGGCTCAGTTGGCATCCGCGGACTACCTGGAGCTGATCCTCAAGGTCATCGAGATGAAGGCCGGAGTTCGGGAGGATGATGATCGAAGAGCAGCGTTCCGTGGAGTGCTGCACGAGAACTCCAGAAAGAAGGACGAGTCCTTGGGCCAGTATGCCAATCGTCGGCTTCGGGATTTCGCCAAGGCGGCATCCTACGGAGTGCAATTGCCCCAGCAGTTACGCGCAGCTATGCTCCGAGAGGGCTCGGGTTTGTCCGAGCAGGGGCAGCAGAACCTCACCACCCTCCTCCAAGGCCGGGACAACGATGTCGAGAGCATGGCCCTCCACCTGGCGCGGATGGACACCCGCGGAGATCGACTGTCAGGTTTCGTGAGCGAGGACTTCGGGCCAACGACACGCGAAAGCTACTTGGCCGACGAGGACCGCTACCATGAGGAGGACGACGAGGACAACCTCCCGGAAGAGAGCTCGGACTCGGCTGAGGACCAGCTGATCCTGGACGAGCTCACCGACATGAACTTCACCCACGAGCAGGCGTCCCTTGTCTTCGCTCTCTTAGAGGACCGCCCTCCGAAGTTTCGCCGTACGTGGAAGGAGAACAAGAAGTTCAAGGCCGAGCTTCGGAAGGACAGAGGGAGCTTCACTAAGGGCGCCAGCGGAGGAGGACTCCAAGACGGTGGGCGTATGGCATCGAGGAGCTCTGGGTTTAAGCCTAAGGTCTCTCGCGAGCAACTTAAGAAAATTTCCAGGTGCCATCTATGCGGAAAGCGCGGGCACTGGGCAGAAGATTGTCGACAGCAGGGCGGCAGACCCACGGCCAACGAGGGCGGCAACAAGATGAGTGGATTTTGCTACCTGGGATCTGGAAGCCGTGGAGGAAGCCACTTCTCCTTCATGACTTACGTGACCCCCGAGGCCTCCCTGGCGACCGTGGGCTCGTGGAACTTCCTGACGATCCCCTCCGGCATGGCGATTTTGGATATTGGCGCCACTCAGGATATCATCGGAAAGACGGCATTCCGAGCACTTGAGCACGAGTTGGCAAGGTGCGGTCTTCAGACCCTGGAGATCCCCACGACGTCGTCAGCGCCAACTGGGATCGGAGGAGCTGCCAAGGTGAGCAAGACAGCTCTAGTTCCGATATCCCCTGGAGGAGTTCCGGGGGTGATTCAGTTCTTGGTGATTGACGGAGAGGTTCCCCCATTGCTTTCCGTGGGGCTGCTGGAGCATTTGGGCACTTCCATGGACCTGACCACGAACGAGGTGCGGTTCAAGAACATCGGCGTGGACCTGAGCATGGTGAGTCTCCCTAGCGGGCACAAGGCTGTTCCGTTGGTGCAGTGGGAAGGTGGAGATTTTCCAGTTCCCGAGGCTGTGCAATCGCAGTACGGCCTCAGTCCCGGAGCTTTTGCGAAGGATGCGGCGCTCTTCTCCGCGTGCATGAAACAAGGGACTAGCAGTTTCGTCAGTGAGGGTGCAGTGTGTCCTTCCGTCGAGTGTGAACATCATGCAGGAAGCTCCGAACTAGCAGTCTGCATCGAGGGTGCTACCATCGGATGTTCCCCCGCTGTGCCATCAGAGAATTCCTTCCATGTGATTCAACCTGCGTCTTCTTCCGAACACTCAGGCTCAATCGCCCAAATGGGCAATTGCTCTACGAGAAGTAGAACTCAATTCGATTTTCCCGCGACTCGCCTTGAACATGGAGGATCCATCTCGATCGATGGAGGCGAGGACGGGCGATACTCAGAATGCGATCGCATGGAAGTGGCGCCGACTCATGATGCGCGTCTACTACGTGGTGGAGTCGATCCGGGCCAACTACGCCCGCCTGGCCTCCGCGGAGACCCACCAGAAGAGCATCTTGTCGGAGAGGAAGAAGTTCCTGACCGCGGACGTCCAGGAGCCCATGAAGTGCCTCCACCCGGGAAGTCCGATTCGAAGGGCAAATCAGTATGCTTCATGGACCGTGTGCCGGAAGTGCGAGGCGAGGCTGACGTACACCCCTCATCCTGGACTACCTCGAGGCAAAGCCAAGGCCAGGAACAACCGAACCCCGGCATCCTCAAGCGCTCCAGCGTCTTCGGTGGGAAGCTATCCTTCTACGGCGACACCAAGCACAAGGCGCACGACCACCTCGCCACCAGTGGAGCACATCCCCGAGGAGCTGAACGCCACCTTGAGGGCCATGGCCTCCAGCTTTCACGAAGTGGGACAGACTCTGAGGGAGTTAGCTCGAGGCCAAGGACAGATGCTGGCGATGATGCAGCAGCAAGGCGTTCCGGAGGAGATCCACGAGATGACGCTGCAGCAGGTTTCCGAAGAGGCGATGAAGAACGCCGATCAGGAGATGGAGAACGCCGACTCGCCGGTCAGCTGGACTCAGATTCCAAACCCCAATCTCACCGACCTGCCGTGAGGACGTGGCCGCGAAGCTTGGCCCTGCCCGTGATATCGATGAGTTCCTCACTGTTGTCATGGGGCCAGCTCACGGACAGTGCCAAGGGGACGGTTGCAGCGTTGGGAGGGAGTGCTGACAGCTGGATAGTACATTGCCCTCTGCCGGAACCTACGCAGCGACCAAGGCTGGAAACTTTGTCGACTCCTTCCTGGACGCAATGGCCTTGGGTGTCGGCGACTACCTCTACCGCCCCCTCTGGCAGGGAGGAAGTCTTGTGGCATGAGGTGCGTGAACGTGATCTACTACAAGCCCGAGGCCCTGGCCCAGTGAGCTCTTCCGAGAAGGACGAGGACGTCATACTGTGGACGTGCCCCACGAAGTTCCGGATGATACACGAGGCATTGGAGCCCGAGGCAGTGTGTCAGGGGCTAGACGAACGAGGCAAGCCTTCGAAGGAAGGCCCTTACTGGCTGGTGGATGCTCCACGGATGCAGCGAGCGCTCGAGGAGGAGTACGAAACCATCAGGTGCCCCGAGGTCAAGTCCGCCGAGGAGAGTCTTTGGCGAATGGCCCGGGAACAAAGGCGAGGACTTTCCAACTCGGAGGTGGATTTGGTCGAGCTCTTCCACGCGGGCGCCATCACGCAGTGCGCTCTACGAGAGGGCATTCGAGTACCTGCGAGTCACGAGAGCTTCACCACTCAGGCCGGATGGAGGGTGCAAGAGAAGAATCATCGCCAGAGGTTCCGGAAATTTCTACGAGATCGTCGGCCGGAGCTGGTGGTGATGAGCCTTCCGGAGGACACGAGCCGCTCGGCGTCTACTACGCGATCCGAAGCTACCACCTCGGCTGATTCCTCGAGCACAACCAGGAGTCCCTCGGCGAGTAGATCAAGAAGACCTACTACGCGATCTGGAGCTACCGCTTCAGCAGATTCCTCGAGCACAACCAGGAGTCCGTCAACGAGTAGATCGACTAGACCTACGGCGCGATCCGGAGCTGCCACTTCGACGGATACCTCGAGCACAACCTGGTCGTCTTCAGGAACAGGAGACAGGTCTCCAGACGAGGTCGTCAGATCCCTGAGGACAAGCTTTAGCCTGGAGGTGATCAACGAGCAGGTCAGGGGAGGACGATTTTTCTACTTGGAGGCAGATCAAAACGACCAGTTGTGGAGGAGCACTGAATGGCGTGAGGTGATCACCAATCCAGCCGTCTTGGTGCAGACTGACAAGTCACGGGGCCGAAGGATCGCTACGAGTTCAGCATGGATGTGGTCGTTGACAAAGGCAATGACAGGGTGCCCTTCCTCCTCTACGATGCCGTGCTGGGCAATGGATTGGTCTTCACTGAGCGACGGGGAGAAGCTCGCCTATCACCTGCGCGCTAACGGCGACTTCTCCGTCGCGGCATGCCAGAGATTGCTCAGGGAGACTCGGTGGCCAGCACAGAGAAGGAAGAGGAGATCAATCCAAGATCCAGATATGTACCAAGTACTCGGGCAGTACAGCTACGGGAAGTTTGCTGGAGTGACACTGAGCACGTACAAGCTTCGCTACACTACCCTCTACCTCAACGACTTCATGACCTTTCATGGAGCTCGTGGGCCGAGGTCGTCGTTGTCGATTACCAGAAATGCTCAGGTGCGACCTCACCGCGACATCAACAATCTCGGGCTGAATTACTGTATAGCCTTCGGGAGCTTCAAGGGCGGAGACTTATGGGTTGAGGAGAAGAGCGGAAACACCATCCTCAAGGTTGCCCCCGATGACTACCGCTCAGGCAGGATCCTCAAGCACCACAACCGCATGAACGTCTTCGACCCCAAGAAGTACCACGCCGTGGACGAGTGGGAAGGTGAAAGATGGTCTATCACCGCCTTCCGATCTAGGTCCAGCGAGCAGATGACCGCATCCCAGAGCCGACACCTCGAGGACTTCGGCTTCAGTCTGCAGGGCTACGAGGAACATCCTCTATCTCGAGGCAGTGCTGCGCAGCGGATAAGTCAAGCCATCAAGTGCGAAGGAACGGGCGTCAAGCACCTTCCCAGCTATGTGACTCACACCTCAGCTCCGGAGATCGACGAGGAGGCAGAAGAGAACGATCCAGAGCGAGATGGCGAGATCGACGCCGCCCCGAACGTCGACCAGAGCAGAATGAGTACCGCAGCCCAGGTGACCCAAAGCCAGAAGCAGCTCATTCACAAGGTGCATGTCAACTCAGGACACCCGCCTAAGGAGAGGTTTCTGAGGACGATGAGAGCTGCAGGAGCGCTTCCACATGTGCTTCGATATATTCGTGATGAATATCAGTGCTCAGCCTGCTCAGCCAAGAAAGGACCCGATCACCGACGGAAGGCCCAATGTCCCCGGGTTCATGGATTCAACCGAGTGCTGAGCGTAGACATCTTCTACCTGAAGTACCGCAACGAGAGCATCCCGGTCTTCAACCTCGTCTGCCATGGCACGGGATATCAGATGGCCTGTAGAATAGATGGGTGTGGCGGTGGAACTCCGAGCTCAGAGGCGACGTGGAGAACTTTCGCTACTTCGTGGATCCGATACATGGGCCCTCCGAGCTTGATCGTGACCGACGGCGGACGAGAGTTCGGAGGACGCTTCGAGCGAGGCATCGAGCAGCTCGGGATTTTGCACCACATCACTGCCCCGGAGTCTCCGTGGCAGAATAGTCGAGCAGAAAGGCATGGAGGATGGCTGAAGCAGCGTATCGCTCAGGAGCTGGATTCAGGACAAGGCATCGTCGAGAACCTCGCAGACCTCGACGAGCTCCTGGCAACCGTCGTCGCGGCCAAGAACAGATGGTTCAACTCCGGAGGCTACACCCCGACGCAGTTGGTGTTTGGCGAGTTGCCTCGAGTACCCGGCGAGCTGCTCAGCGACAACATCAACGGCCAGCAGATCATCAGCGACTCCTTTCATGACCCCGCCGGCATGGACGAGGCAGGAGCAGCTTTCCGAAAGAGTGCAGCAATTCGTGAGAGGGGCCGTCAGTTGGCTATGGCTGAAAACAGCCGCGAAACCATCAGGCGAGCATTAGCTACCTCAAGTACTCCCATGAGAACTTGGGCCCCGGGTCAGTGGGTGTATTGCTTTCGACGAGGACGCCTCGGAGATCAGCTGCACCCGACTTCACGATGGGTAGGGCCAGGACTGGTAGTGCTTCAGACTAAATCGGTTGTGTTTGTGGCGATGCGATCGAGGTTGTGGCGATGCTCCCCAGAGCAGCTGAGGCCAGCTTTTCCCTCCGAGGTCCTAGGCAGAAAGCTTGCGTCCGATCCTGAGATGGCAGAGCTTCTCAGGAAGGTGATGTCCGGTACGACAGCCGGAGCTGTTGATGTGGTTCGTGAAGGACCTCCCCGTGAGAACGGAGACGAGTTGCTTCCACCTCAAACCGAGGGCAGCGGAGAAACCATTCCGCTGCAAGACACATTAGGAGGAGCAGACTCCCAAGCCCAAAGCCTTCCTCAAGAAGCACCTCGCGAAGTTCCTCCAGTACCTCCTGGACTTTGGCCCCGAGGACCAGAGCCCGTGGTGGAAGAACCGCATCCTCTACCGCCGATGCCGGCAAGACCGAACGAGGAGTCGAGGCGATCGTCAGTGCAAGAGCCAGCTCAGGAACCCGAGAGCTCCAATGTCGGAGAAGATAGAGCCGTGAGCTCGGAAGCCAGAGCACCGACTGGCGAAGGCCCGATGGCTAAGCAACGGCGAGTGGAGGAGGTGGAACAGAACGCCCGAGAGCGCCGAGCACCTGGCACTCCCATTCAGCGTCTGCTAGGAGCTTTAGAGCGGGGACGGCAGGCTCAGTCGTCAGCGGCATCGTCAAGCACCCCAAGATCAAGATCACCCCTGCGAGAGAACGACGAGAACTTGTTCAGCGAGAAGGGCCTTTGGGCGCTTGAGGAAGGAGGAAAGTGGAGTTTCGTGGCTAGCCGCAGTGACGAGGTGGACATCCGCGCCATGAATGCCAAGGATCGGGCCCTCTTCGATGAGAGCGACAAGATCGAATGGAAAGCCATACTGGCTACTGGTGCCGTCCGAGTCATTAGCGGCAGAGAGGCAGATGAAGTACGCCGCCGATATCCCGAGAGGATTTTGGACTCGCGGCTCGTTCGCCGCCGCAAGCCGCAACCAGGAGTGGGCCAGTGGAAAGCGAAGAGCCGTTGGTGCCTTGCCGGGCACACGGACCCCGACACGGCATCGCTCGCAACTTATGCGCCCACTCCCTCGACTGAGGGCCTCATGGCATTTTGCCAAACTGGGCTCAACCTGGGCCACGCGTTCAGTTTCTCAGATGTGGCAAATGCGTTTTGCCAGAGCCGGCCATTGAAGAGACCCAAGGGGCCATTGTATGCCAAGCCATGCGAGGGCCTTGGCCTGAGCCCTGGCGATTTGATTGTCGTCGAGGTCCCGGTGTATGGGCTCGACGATGCCCCGGCCGAGTGGAGAGCCACGGTTGTGGATTTTCTCCAAGAACAGGGATTCACCCGCAACCTCGTCGAGCCATGTTGGTGGATGTGTTTCAACGATGCGGGACAGAACGAGGCCCAGGTACTCGTCGAAGTGGACGATTTTATCGTCAGTTGCAGCCCGGAGATTCGTGGGAAGGTCAAGCAAGACTTTCAGGCCAGGTTCAAGTTCGGCAAATGGGAAGACGACTGCGCGGAGTATGCCGGGAGGATGATAAGGGTGCTCCCCGACAAGATTCTTATCGACCAGAAGAAGTACATCGAGGAGCAAGTTCACCCGGTGGCTCTGAACAAGGGCAGGCGCTCTGAGAAGAACTCTCCCCTCAGCGACGAGGAGTTCGAAGCGTTTCGCTCGGCGATCTACAAGGTCAATTGGGTGGCGAAGGAATCCAGGCCGGAAGTTTCCGGCATGGCATCGATTATGGCCAGTAAGCTCAAAACAGCCACTGTGGAAGACGTCGCCACCCTCAACAAGAACATCAACTTCCTTCGAAACACCTCCCATCGAGCCCTTACGATGTGGAGAATGAATCCGGAAGATGTTGCTTTTGTAGTTGTCTCCGATGCCGGAGGCATTGGGTCCAAGCACGACGCGGAGGACGAGCTGGGTCTCCCAGCCGACAGTACCCAGGGAGCATGGATGGTCTTCCTGGCAGAGATCTTGCCCCTGGGAAACCTCAAAGTCCGGGCATCCCCTCTGGCGTGGAGGAGCAGCAAGCTTCGCCGGAAGGTCTTCTCTACTTTCGGTGGCGAGACACAGGCGATGCTGCAGGGAATCTCAGAAGCAGATTGGCTGCAGGTCATGGTGCGAGATGCAGTTCGTCACGATGTGGAACTGCGAGAATGGCGCAACTGCTTAAGTCCACACATGCTAGTCATGAAGGGGGATGTCAAGCTGCCACAGCGACAGAAGCAGTGTTCCGTCACCGACGCGAAGAGCCTGTATGATTGCATCTTGAAAGAACATCCTCAAGGCAAGCAAGACAGGCGCAGCTCTCTCGAACTAGCAATAATAGTGCGAGACCTACAAGAAACCCGCTCCATGGTGAGGTGGGTCCCTCACCAGAAAATGGCCGTCGATGCGCTCACCAAGTCTGACCCGATGAAGTCCAACGGGGCCTTGGACCAATTCCTCCGAAGTGGAATGCTCAGCCTAGTGGACGTCCAAGAGGAGCTCGAGTATCGAGCTCAAGATCCAAGGCACAAGTCCCGGAGTCACGCTGCTTCAGTTAGTCGCTTGTCTCGTGAATACGAGAACCAAGGAGCAGCATTCTGGTCAACTCTTATTAGGGGGTGCTGTGAGGATTGTACTGTTGGGATCGCTTAGCTCTCTTGACCAGGCATGCTGCTCATCAGGAAGACTCGCCACATTCGTGGCTCAAGCCGGATCGCTCATGCGAGCTGCAGGAAAAAGTGCGTAGGCATGTGCGAGCTGCTGTCCAACTGTTGCTACACCCGCACAATGCTGAAGCAAGCCCAACTAAACCGTCGGCAATGATGATACAGCCTTTGCAGAAGTATCATTAGACAACCCTTGCGACTTACAACCCTACCCAGAACCTTCAAAGCTTACAACCCCGAATCCTGAGCCCATCTCCAAGCCTTAAACCCTAGTCAGTTTAGGGTTAAGGGCTGTGGGTTTAGGGATTTAGGGTTTAGGGCTCAGGGTGTACATCTTCAACGGGCACCTAAATAAGCCCTAATTTAACCCCTAGCCCGACAGGCCAAGGGCTTTAGGGCTTAGGGTGCAGAGCTTCGGGTGACCGATGGGCTCCGCCACCGATAGCACCCAAAGGGCTGACGTACCAGAGCGAACCCGAGCGACAGTCACTGGTTAGTTTTGTTTCATTCGTGGTTTCGGGTTTTAGGGGTTACTCATTCGCTTCTTTTAGGGTTCTTACAGGCCTTGCTACTTTAATTCAAGGGTTTCAGAGGGTCTTGGATCGGGGTTCAGGGTTCAAGGCTCCGGATGCAAGCGCTTGGCACGGCACAAAGCTCGTGCAAAGCACTAAGGGTTCAGCGTCGTAAGGAGATGGGGGGTTCAATTTAAACCCCAAACCCCTAAACCCTAAACCCCCAAACCCCAAAACCCAACCCCCTAAACCCTAAACCCCTAAACCCCAAAACCCAACCCCTAAACCCTAAACCATCCAAATTCAGCGATTGAAGGTCAGGTTTCAAAATTTCCGTTTCTGCGATAGACGATGTTAGGATTTGTTGTGCGAAGTTCGAGGTTTAGGGTTTAAGGTTTAGGGTTTAGGGGCTTAGGGTTTAGGGGCTTAGGGGCTTTGGGGTTTAGGGATTTAGGGATTCAGGGTTGTAGTATAGGATTTTTGCAGGTGGGTAGTTACCGTTATCGGAGCCTTATAGAAGGTCTATTCTACCTTATAGACACCTTATGGAAGCCCTATATACCCTTAACTCCCCGCCTGTAGTTTCCTTTAATGAAGGTGTGGAGTCCTAAACCCTAAACCCAGAACTTTAAATCCCTAAACCCTAAACCCTAAAACCCCTTAAATCCCTAAATCCCTAAACCCTAAACCCCAAAGCTCCGAATCCCCTAAACCCTAAACCCCAAACCCTAAACCCTAAACCCTAAACCAGAACCTGGGACCTTTGGTACGCGGGCCCTTCCCCGTAGAACTTTTTGCACCCTTGCGCGAAATTGTGGCAGAGCCTGGCCTGTGCGAACCCCTAACCCCTAAACCCTAAATCCCTAAAACCCTAAACCCTAAATCCCTATATAAACCCTAGATCACTAAACCCTGAACCACTAAACCCTACACCCTAAACCCTTAAACCCCAAGCCCTAGACCCTAAATCCGTAATCCTCTAAACACCTAAATCCCAAGCCCTAAACCCTAAATCACTAAACTCTCAACTCTAAATCACTAAACCCTAAATCTTAAATCCCTAAACCTCTAAACCCTAAACCCTGAACGATTCCAGCGCTGTCGGGCGTTACCAGGTCTTACGGCTCTGGGTCTACCAGGACCCCCCAAGGGTCCCTTAACAGAGCCATTAACTAAAAAAATAGGGTATTCAAGGTTTAGGGTTTAGGGTTTAGGGATTCAGGGTTTAGGGTTTATGGTCATAATGGGTATTTAAGATTTAGGGTTTGGGATTTCGGGTTCATCGCGGGTATTGAGGGTATGTTAGAGGGTAGTTGGCGGGGTCTAGGTATGGTTTAGGGCTTAGGGCTTTGGGTTTACCTGGGCCCTCAATTGTAATTGTGTATTTTTTGCTTGGTCACCTTGTCATCCCACCCATTAAGCTTAGTCAGGAAATCCAGGTCCTTCAGTATAGTAGTATTGTCCTTGCACTTTCAGCTGAAACTGACTACTTGGAACATGTAGCCTTTCTGTTGAGGGGAAGTTATGAGATACTGGCAACCCTTCAACGACACCCTATCAAACCCGTTTGTACACCCTACATACCATGTTGAGAAAACCACGGCAGTACCGCCAAACCAAAGAACTGCAGCGAAGAAGCGCAAACCCTAAACCCCAAGCCCTAAACCCCTAAACCCTAGACCCCTAAGCCCTAAGCCCAAAACCCTAAACGGCGCAGGTAAGGCTTTCGGATCCGACTCTAGACTTCCTGCCTTTCAAGTAGCCCGACCCTGGCTCGCATCCGTACGCCCCACTGCCCACACCATAAACCCAAGCCCTCCACCCTGTGCAAGGCGTCGCTAGGAGCCCCTACCCGCAAGCCCGCAAGCCCTTATTATAAAAAGCTCGATGGGGCTCTATTGACAAAGCCCCTGTAAAGACCTCGTTAGCCCCCTGTTCAACCCTTAGAACTTAGAACCGTTGCAAATCATTAATTAAGAACCGACGTATGGGGAGATTGTATCGTAGATTGAAAACTTCGAAGACGCACGGGGCGGGGCCATGGAGCCATGGGACTTCAGACGCGCGCGTTTGCTTCTACGTTTCACCTTTCCCGGCTCCACGCTCGGGTAGGATCTGCATGAGGGAAACTACTAAAATGATTTACAAGGTTACTGGTAGGTTATCTGCCATGTTGTTGGTAAGGCTTTGATAGTTTTCAATAAATAAGTTAAGATATTGAGTGAGGGTGATGAAGGGCTCTATGGGGCGGGAAGTTATTCTTTGTGGATTTCGTGAATTTTAGATGTTTGTTGTTGCATCGCCGGGGGTCAGCATGCAGGGCTGTATATAAAATAAGAGCGAATATAGTTCCCAAAGACTGGCGTTCAGACCCAAAGATCTTACATAGTAGTCCAAAACAGAAGTGGGGATTCACGGTTCAGGGTTTAGGGTTGCAGACAACCAGCCGACAAGCTTCCGAGTTGTCCTCGTAGCAGAAGCAGTGGCAGCCGACAGCACCGACATGCGGCAAAAGACAGCGGATCCAGACTGCTGGGAGCCACTAAACCCTTGACACTAAACCACTAAACCCTAAACCCTAAACCCTACCCGAACCCCGAACCCCTAACCCCTAAACCCAAAACCCACGTAAACCCTCCCTAAACCCTAAACCCTACCTGAACCCTTAAAGCCCTTAACCCCAAACCCCTGAACCCTAAACCCTTGACACCCTAAACTGCAAGCCTCCACCCTTTGCTCTTGAGGGGGCTGGCCCCCTTCAGCCTTTAAAGGGGTTCCTATGAAAGATCCGTCTAAGGGCCTCTCAAGGATCCCTTTAAGGTTTAGGGTTTAGGGAGTTTAGGGTTTAGGGTCTAAGGAGTTTAGGGAGTTTAGGGTTTAGGGTTCGCAAGAAATTATCACAGGCAGCCCTAGGCATGTGGTTTTCTGAAGGGTCAAGCCCACCTAACGTTGCCAAACTTCTTGGAGATCTTGGTAGGCGAGGCGACTACTCTCTGAATGGCTGTCGTACTTTAAGATCCTACTACTCGGGTAGTTCGACCTCAGGATACCCATGAAACTCGCAAGGAACCCTTACAGAACCCAGAGGGGACACATTGAACCCATAAAGAACATCTTTTGCAGCTACAGAACCCGAAACGAGCACTAAACCCTACAGAACCGCTGAACGGAAGCCTGTTAGTTCAGCTTTAAGCTAAGGCAAAGCGCTCGAAGCCCCAAGTTGCCGTAAATCCAATATCCCAAAGCCTGAACCCTGAAACTAGGAATCTAAGGGGCTCCTTTAACAATTCATTTAAGGTTCACTTCAAATGTGTTAAGGGTTCTTCTGAGGATTCCTTTGGAAAGGTTGAGGGTCGGGGGTTCCTCAAAGATTGCTTTGGAAAGGTTGAGGGTTGAGGGTTCCTCAAACCTTAAACCGCTAAGCCCTAAACCCTAAACCCCTAAACCTTAATCCCCTAAACTCTTAACTCCTAAACCCCTAAACCCCTACACCTCTAAACCCTAAACCCCTAAACCTCTAAACCTCTAAACCCTGAACCCCTAAACCTCTAAACCTCTAAACCCGAATCCTCTAAACCCTAAACCCTTCAACCTCTAAACCGGAGAC
>CAJNJA010076641.1:0-21454 GCA_905231915.1 Symbiodinium necroappetens
TGGGTTTCATGGGTTCTGCCTGCCGACGCCCTACTTAAATATAGAGTTCGCATCCGAGGTGGGATTCATGGATGTTCCAGGCATAGATGTCTTGCATCGAGCCCTCCAAAGAAGAGACCGGTAAGGTCTCGTGGCGNNCGATGGGAGGACGCGACCACCACCGATGGGAAACGGCCGGTCACCCAGAACATCGAGAAAACTATTTCTCTAAGAAATAGTGTACATCCATGAAAAGTTCTGACTCCCAAGGAGTCGAATCGCAGAAACGTCGCCGAAGCGAAAGCAGTTGGAAAAGTCCGATGGTCACGGATCTATGCGTTCTGGGTGAAAACTTCTGTTGTCGTGCAGCACACTTGTGTGCGAAGTGACAACTCATTGCTTGCACTAAATCACCGATCGGATCACGAGTGGATCTGATGCATCCGATTGAATGCGATCTGTTTGCATACATACCGTTGCCATTTGGCTTAAATTCTTCTTAAACATCTTTTTTCCCACCCTCCCTAACGCATTGTGATTTGTGTTTTCCTCTGCCTTCTTTCTGCGAGACCCGACCGGGAAACGGTCGGTCCTCCAAAACATCAAGTTGGAAAAGTCCGATGGTCAGGGGTCTATGCATTCTGGGTGAAAGCTTCTGTTGTCGTATTCTACCCCCCCAATCTCTGCTCTGAAAGATAGCAGTGCTCTCCCAGGAACCGGCCCTGGAGATCCGGTCCCAGAGTCCGTTTACAGCTGGGATGATTCATAAAATGCCGCCTCCGTGAAGCAAGAAAGGGCATTGTAAAGTATTTTGATTGGGTTTGTTGGACCCGGCCAGCATCAAACCTTGCTGCTTTCAGCGGTTTGTGGCTTTCAGCCAAAGGCCTTTAAAAACCATGCACGGTGCGAGACTTTTTCGACATGTTATGGGAAGGTTCACCCTATCATCAAGGATTCTTGGGAACCTCGCATGCCTCTTCACCGATGTCTTTGGGACGTCAATGCCCAGAGCTTTGACCATTGTTCAAACGGTTGCATGGACCTGTGCTGGTTTGAGGGTTCATGCTTAGGATTTAAGTTTTGAGCTCTGCCGGCATGTCGGATCCAGCCACCTTGGGACAGTTAGCTACACCGGTTTCGGCATTCCAGTGGACAGAATCGTGCGAGACCATGCAGGCGCGAGTTGTTCGCTGCAAGCCACACTCTAAACTGTCAGGTGTCCGACGCTTGCAAGGGACCCAGCCCCAATCTGCTTGCCTGAATCCGAGCAAAATGCAATTTCAAGATTACACTAGTAAAGGTCGTCACCCCAACTTGCATGGTTCAATGCCTATTGTAGAATGGACAAGGTTTAGTGAACAAATCTATGTATCTGACTGACAGACAGAGAGAGATAGAGCCATATGGGTGAGAAGCCCCAAATCTTAAACCTTATAAACTAGTGGTTTCAGGGTATAGGGTTTAGGCACTCACGTGCTTCCAGGATGTACGTGGCTGGGGTTTCTGGCTTAGGGCTTCAGGGGGTTCATCGCCACCCTTCTTTCCAATGCTTTGGTCATAGATCGTCCACGAATCCCATAAGCGGTGACTGTGAGCCAAACAACAAAGCGGAATGCCCTTGCGACTCAACTTTAGCAGGGCCTGAAGCACTGTAACCCCTAAAACACCCCTAAACCCTAAACCCTGAACCCTAAACCCTAAACCCTAAAACCCCCCTTAAACCCTAAAGCCTCAAGCTGCCTCTGTGGGAGGACTTTGCCACTAACCACGCGCATGCCAACTTCAACCTCTCTATCTCGAAAGATTGGGCGACGTCCACAGCTCAGGAAATCAAATCTCACGTTGTTCTAAGACGGGGTTTAGGGATTCGTGGGTTTTTCAGAGCAATTAGTATGGCTTCAGGTTAAGGGTCTTGGACAGAACCTAAACCCTAAACCCGAAACCCGAAACCCTAAACCCTACAGCCTAAGCCCTAAACCCTAAACCCTAACGGTACGGTTCAGGGTTTAGGCTTTTGACCTCGGTTCTCCAGCCAGGTTCTGGTGCCGCCTAGGCCTTAAACCCTATATTTACCCGGAACCCCTAAGCCCCTTAATTAAGGAATATTCCTTAATTTATAGGGGCCTTAGTATTAGGATTTAAGTGATTACGGGGTATTGGGTTCTCTGGGTATTGCCCGGAACCCTTAAAGCCCTGAAACCCTAAACCCTAGAGCCTGAGCCCTAAGCAACTCTAGGCCCCTCTTGAGCTGGCGGTTTTAGGGTTTTAGGCTCTATGGAAGGTTTACCTGGTTACCTGCCTCGCAGATTCTTGACAGAAGTCTAGGACATTTTCAGGTGGGTAGTTACCGTTATAGGAGCCTTATAGAAGGTCTATATACCTTCTAGACGCCTTCTGGAAGTCCCATATACCTTAGACTATCCCACCTGTAGTTTCCTTTAAGGAAGTCCTTCACGCGACTCTGGGACTCGGCACCCGAAAGGCTGACGAATCTCCAAGTCCCGATTCAGCCCCTTTCGTGAGCACCCAGAAGACTTAGTAAGTCGGTTATAAGTAGGGCTATAATTAGGGTAACTCCATTTAGGGTGCTTATAACTCTACTTATAACCCACTTACCAATTCCCCTGGGCCTCCAAGTAAACCCTACAAGCCTAAACCCTAAAGCCTAAAGCCTAAACCCTAAAGCTTAAAAGGCCCAAGCGCTAAACCCTACAAGCCTAAACCCTAAGCCCTGAACCGTAAACTTTTAGGCCTAAAGCTTAAACCCTGAACCGTAAACTTTTCGGCCTAAAGCTTAAGCCCTACACCGCCAGCCGGGATCGCCCCGGCCTCAGGAATGTGCAGGCTTTGCACACCAGGCCGCACGCCCAGTCGTCCCTGCAGCCCTGCTTCAAGGCGGTTTGAGCACAGAATTCTCTAGAGGGTTTAGGGTTTAGGGTTTAGGGTGAGGGTTTACCCCAAAACCCTTATCCCCAAAACCTCAATCCCGTAAACCCCATTGCCCTAAGCGCCCTAACCCCTAATCCCCTAAACCCTGAGCCCTTGAACCCTAATCCCCTGCATCCCCTAACCCCTGATGCCCTAAGCCCCTAAACCCTAAACCCTAAACTGATGCCCTAAGCCCCTAAAAGCTAAATCGTACGTCTGCCTACAAACAAACTCCTAAGTCCTTACAACGGGCTCAGCTCAGCTGCAAGATTGCGAAGGCCAAAGCCCCTAAGCCGTTTATTCTTGGAACCATGGTCAAGCCCGCATGAAGCATGCATGTATGAAACATGTATGTATGTATGGATGGATGGATGGACGGATGGGTGTATGTACGGACGTATACCTGTATGTAGCAACCCCAAACCCTCAGCCTAAAGTCTTAAGCCGTAAACGTTTCATCGCAAGACATATATGCCGTAAACCCTAAATCCTAAACCCTAAACCCTAACCCTAAACCCCTTGTAGAAGCCCTCTTGGAAGACCCTCGCTGAAGCTTTGTAGAAACCCACACAACCCCAACCCTAAACCCTTGACCCAATGCGGAAGCCGAAACCTCAAACCTTAAACCCTAAACCCTATACCCTAAACCCTCAACCCTGAACCCTACACCCTAAACCCTAAACCCCCAACCCTGAGCTGAGCCCTAAACCCGAGTCCCTCGACCTCTCAGGTGCAACCTCCCGGAGGCCGAGAAGATGCGACGCCATCTTGTTGGCATTTGCCATCCGTCGCCGGGCCTGAGATAGACGTTCCTTACATATCTCTTTATATATATATATATATCTATATCTATATCTACATCTACATCTATATCTGTATATATATATACATATATATATATATGTGTATGTTCGCTTTTGCATCTTCATGTTTGTATATCCTTATGTTATGTGTATATATATATATGTACCTTTATATCTAGCTGCATATGTGTATATGCATATGTATAAGCAGATGTAGATGCTTGTGCGTAGCATATGCATATGTAAGCATGTAAGTAAGGAGGTCTGTATGCGCGGATGTATTATTTGGGTATACGTTCGTCATTTCACCCTTCAATAAAGAAAAGCTGTTGTTGCTTTGCAGTCGCGATTGTGCAAGAAGCTTACGGCTGAGTTTTGGGGGTTAACCCTAAACCCTATAAACCCTGAACCCGAACAACCCTACAAACCCTAAACCCTAAAACCCTAAAACCTAAAAACCCTAAACCCTAAACCCTAAACCCCGAAACCCTTAACCCTAAACCCTTAACCGAGGCGAAGGGGTGGGATGCTGATGGGGTTTGGGGGCTTGAACCCCAAACTCTAAACCCCAAACCCTTTAAACCCTAAACCCTCTGAGGCCTCATAGCTACCCGTAAAGATCCCGTTTTAGCATCCAGTTTAAGGTTTTATCCTAAACCCTAAACCCTAAACCCTAAACCCTAAAACCCTAAAGCCCTAAACCTTGAACCCTAAACCCGAAGCTGCCCGAGACCCCAAGCCGTAGGCCCGAAAGAGGTTTCGGGTTTAGGGGTTTAGGGGTTTTAGGGGTTTAGGGTTTCTGGGTTTTAGGGGTTTTATGGGGTTTTATGGGGTTTTAGGGTTTAGGGTTCAGGGTTTTACGGTTTCGGGGTTTTAGGGTTTAGGGGGCCCTAAAACCGGACCTGGATCCTGCAGAATCGATGGCTTTGCAGGCTTGGGGCTTAGGGCCCACAGCTCTGGGCATCAGGGTGTAGGTTTTTTTTTTTGTGTGGGTGATATAAATCCTGCATTAGGGTTTAGGGGTTTAGGGTGTAGGGTTTAAATATGGGTGTAGGGTTCCTTCTGTGGGTGATATAAATCCTGCATTAGGGTTTAGGGGTTTAGGGTTTAGGGTTTAAATATGGGTGTAGGGTTCCTTCTGTGGGTGATATAAATCCTGCATTAGGGTTTAGGGGTTTAGGGTTTAGGGGTTGGTTTAGGGTTTAGGGTTTATGGGTGTAGGGTTCCTTCTGCTGATGATGTTTATAAATCCTTAGCATGACCTTAAGGACCCTAAGCTATGGGAATTATGGCATGTTGCTTGTTATGGGTGATGCAGGATGTGTATCATCAACCGTTTCATCCAAAGTTCAAAGTGTGTTCTGCTGACGGAACCAAGCTATAAGGGATCGTATTTTTTTGACGGTTTCTTTATGGAGCTCCCAGAATATGCTTTTTCCGTACTTTCTCAGGGCAACGGAGTAAGTTTTAAAAGGAACATATACTTCTAAACCCTAAACCCTAAACCGTAAACCCCTAAACCCTAAATCCAAGCCCTTAAACCCTAAACCCTAAACCACAGGGGTTCATGATTTTTCTTGCGATGGAAAGGTGAACTAGGTAAGTTCCGAAACCCAAGGGCCAGTGAAGCGTTGGCTTGCAGCCTAAACCCTAAACCCTAAGCCCTAACGGTTTAGGGTTCAGGGTTTAGGGTCCTAAACCCTAAACCTACTGCTTTGAAGCCATGAGTGTACTTGGCAAGAGCACAGGTTGACAAGCCATAATCCCCCCCCCCCCTCTGAATCTTCACCCCCAAACCCTAAGCCATTTACCACACTCCCTAAACCCTAAACCCTCAACCCTAAACCTTAAATATATAAACTCTTGGCTTTCGGTACCCTAGACCCTAAAACCTATGGATGTTGGACCCTGTCTCCTTGTCCGAGGTGTGTTGCCCACGCGCTTCGTCCAGGACGTGCGTTTAGGAATCACTCGTTTCGATGCTAAGTGTCGTCCCATTACGGTTTAGGGGTTAGGGGTTTGACGGTTTAGGGTTTAGTGGGGGAGAGTTTTTGGGGTTCGGGCTGTGGTAAACAAGGCTTGTGCTAGTCGTGTAAAGGTATTGATGATTAATTTTTGCCGAACCCCAGAAAATCCTGTACAGATCTCTTGGACGTAAATTCAAACTCCAATGGGAGGGTCCGATAAGAGACAAGGACGTCCCCGGGAGTCCTTCCATGAGTATACGATCATAGAATCCCCGAAAATCCGATTCCAAGTGTTGAGGCTGAACCCTAAACCCGAAACCCTAAACCGACATAAACCCTAAACCCTAAACCTTAAACCCCAAACCCTAAACCCCAAACCCTAAACCCGAAACCGACATACACCCTAAACCCTAAACCGATAAGTTCCCAAATCCCTGAAGATCCGACGAGGGTCCGGGGCTCTATTGTGGAGACCCATCACAATGGGATACGGTTTAGGGTTTATGGTTTGGGGTTTAGGGTTTATGGTTTCGGGTTTTGTTTCTAGCTTGTACGATTGTATAGGGCCTAGCAAGGGGACGTCAGTACTGCGTATCAGACGCTTGATAGGCGCTTTCAAGGTTGAGGCTTTGCGGCGTTTGCACTTGGGTAGCTCTCTAAATTAGGGTCCCTTTAGGGGTCCTCTTTATACAGGTGACGACCTCCCTAAACCCTAAACATCCCTGAACCCTAAACCCTCAACCCTAAACCCTAGACGCTAAACCCTAAACCCTAAACCCCAAACCCCTAAACCCTAAACCCTGGACCCTCATTTAGAGAACTACCCACTTCCAGGTGAGGTATCCTTAGAGGCGAGCTCCAAGCCCGAAGACCAAAACTGCCCATGAGACCCTCCCCGAGACTCCAAAACCCTTTAAATACGGACTTTACCTTAAATTATAATAGGAGCCCTAGTTAAGGGGTTTTGGAATCTCTGGGCTCAGCTTCAGTTTGGGGTTTAGGGTCTAGGGTTTAGGGTTGAGGGTTTAGGGTTTGGGTTTTAGGGTTTGAGGGTTTAGGGTTTTAGGGTTTAGGGACGCCATACACCAGGAGGATGCTACAAGGGGAGCAGCTGTTCTCATTGATGCTCTGGCTGCACTGGACTTGCATATGCTTTGGACTATACGTAAGATATAGACACACACACACATATATATATATATCTATATATATCTATATAAAAACCCTAAACCCTAAACCCTAAACCCTAAATCCTATATAGATAGATAGATCGGTTTGGGGTCTGCAGGTTTCAGGTTTGGAGATATGGGGTTTGGTCGCGCTCGTGGTTGACGGCCGTTTGGGTTACGCTTTTTTTTCAGGGTTTCTGGTTTAGAACAGTTTAGGGTTTAGGGTTTTGGGTTTAGGGTTTAGGGTTTAGGGTTGCCAACAAGTCTTCTCGAAAGAGATCTACTTCCACAATCATTCCTCATTGGTCTTCCCTGACGTCGCCTTGAATTCCAGCATGCTTTGACGCTCCGGATGCTCGTGCTGCTACGTGAGCATAGTGGGTAAAACAAAACAAGGATCTGAGATTCAAGCCTTAAATCCTAAACCCTAAGCCCCAAACCTTAACCCCTAAACCCTGGACCCTAAACCCTAAACTGACAGCTTTGTGTTTTCCTGGGCCGGAAGTCCTCCACCCTCAAGCTCAAACCGTGAACGTAGGGTTTAGGGGCTTAGGGTTTAGGGGTGGTGGGCTTAGGGTTTAGGGTTGAGGGGTTATGCTGAAGCCGGCAGGCCCCTTAGGAGCCCTAAACCCTACGGTTGATGATATACACCCTCAGCCTCAGCCTTCCCTTTAAGGACCCCTAAGCTATGCGAAGTCTGGTATAAAATTCCCTACCTATGGGTGTAATGCTAAGGATTTCTATCATCAACCCCAGGAGCCCTAAACCCTAAACCCTAAACCCTAAACCCTAAACCCCTAAACCCTGGCAAACCCGAAGGCTGCTCGACCCCGGGAGCCCTAAGCCCAGGGAGCCGGGCCCTCTTCCCGACGGCCCTAAACCCGAAGAACTCCTACTCCTGCTAGACTCTGGTTTAGGGTTTAGGGTTCAGGGTTCAGGGTTTAGGGTTTAGTGCGTGTGATCAGTTCCGTGCTTGGAAGCATTGACTCCGGAAGGCTGTTTTTTCGTCGAAAAAATTGTGCAGATCAGTGATCATTGCCTGGGTTCATCAGTGCCTCGAGGGTGTTAGTGTGACATTCCTCGGAGGGGGCATTCCTTCTTTAATTTCCTGGTTCTTACTTCACGTAGGTTATCAGCCGTAACGGCTTAGCTAACGGGTGGTTAGTTTGGGCTATCTTGTTTAGGTGAGACAGGTTACGTAACCGCTATTTCCGGGGATTGGGCCATGGATGCCTTGATACGCCGGCGTGGTGCTGGGGCCAAGGATCCGGAAGAAGCCAGTGTGGCAAGAGAACCAGATTACACTGCAGCCTTGAGTCAAGCGGGGGCTCCAGGAGCTTCTGGCATCGGCATGGGCGACGTGCCGGTGAATGGCCTTCGGGCAGGGGAGGTTTCCCCAGGGACCTTAGAGTCCGGAAAGGGTGTAGGAAAGCCTGTGGGTGGTGAACTGCCCATGGCGAATCCTTTTCATAGCGACAAAGTGCGGGCCGAAGTGGACCTTATAAGGAGTCGGCCGGTTACTTTGGATGGGGATGCTACCCGATTGGGTCTGGAAGCAGAAGGCCCAGCTTTGGGGGAGATCAGTGGAAATTTTCCATTGGAACCGAACTATTCAGCGATGATGGGAGTGGAACCTGGTAGAGGAGATGCTCCGAGAGTGGCCCGGGTGGAAGCCTCGGCGGACTCCCCTCCGAGGGAGTTTGGACGAGGAGACACGGTTCGTGAAGAGCTGGTTGGGAAGGAAGCCCGTGGCGAGAGCTCTAGGGAGCCCGACTCAACTGTAGAAGCTGAGGAGTCTCGGAGAGATCCTGTGGAAACAGTGGAGCCGCGAGACCAGGATGACCGAGAGTTGATCCCGGTGGAGCTGGACAGGCTCGGGAAGATGGAGAATCTGTTGCTTCAAGTGATGGAAGAAAATAAGTCCCTCAAGCGCCGTTTGGAGACTGAATCGAGGTCGCATTCGTCATGGTATAGTGGAGGAATGGCCCAGGAACAGCCGTTCTCTCCCGCCACCTTTGGCCAAAGGGCAGAGGATGTACATAGATTTCTTTCTGCCGATTTCCCAGGGTCAGCAACTGCAGGGTTTTCTGATATGGGTTTTTCAGGAATAGAGATGGGAGGTGGAGGTGTCTTCCCAGGGGGACCGCACTCTTGGTCGGGACATAGGCTTGAGGCGCAAGTAGAGGCCCTTGTACCAGGGATGAGTCCAAGTTGTTTTGGAGCGTCCTTCAGAGGGCCCGTGGAAGGTTCTAGCCATAGGCAGGCCTTGCCTCCCCCACCTTTGCCTTTACCCCCTGCACCTGCAACGGAAACCCATCTCGGAATGGAAACTCCTCAGACCTTGACACAGTTTGCTGAAGGGATGCTGGGAAGAGGAGCGGGTTTTCAGACTCCTAGGGCGGGGGTGGAGCTAGGGTTGATGCCCAAGGGTACCCGTTATCACCTGGGGGTACTGTGATTCGGCCACCTCCGACGCCGCCGAGCACACTGGCGAGGGCGCCGGCAATGATGCCAGGCGCGCCCGGCCTTGGAGGGTTGGGACTGGTGTCTGAGGGAGATAGAAGGGTTCCTGGGGATGTACGTCCAGAAGAGCCGGCTAAGTATATTTCGGAGTTGCCTAAGCTTTCACCTGCTGATTTAGCTAGTAGTGCTGTGGTATGTGGAAATTGGTTGGCTCAGGTACGACAGATTTTCCAGGGATTGTCTCCAACGGCGGACGTCTGGTTTACTGCGGTCGAGTTAGCGGCAAGTCAAGGGTACAATAAGTGGCTGACGGCTGATCCTTTGGGTAGGTTAGCTTTGGACCCGGGGTCTATCGTAGCTGTGTATGACCAGGTTCGGTTTCAGCGCGTAGAGAGCCGGGCTGTGAGCTTGCTGTTAGCTTCACTCCCCGCTGCCGTTAAGGATGATATCATCATGAATAGGTGGCTCTCTACTTCGGCCATTTTGTTTCGGATTTTATTCTTGTACCAGCCGGGAGGGAGTACTGAAAGGGCACACTTGCTTAGCCAATTGGTAACACCCGAAGTTTGTAAGAGTTTTCCTGAAGCTGTCCGCATTCTTCGTAAATGGCAACAGAGTATGCAAAGAGCTGCAGAAGTCGGGGCAGCGCTTCCCGATGCGTCATTACTCCTGAAAGGAGTGGATGCCGCAACAACGCCTCTTCTTTCGTCCAATCCGATGATTGCGTTTCGGGTTAACTCCTTTCGCCACAGCATAGCGCTCGATTATAATCCTACGACTTTGGGGGTGACTCAGCTAGTTAGGCTTCTGCAAGCAGAGAGTGAGGCTGTAGCACTGGTCGATAGTTCAGGGGGTTCAGACAAACGAGCGAAGGCTGCGGCTTTAAGTGCGGCAAAGGAGTCTGGGTCCGTTCGTCCTCCGCCTCCGCCGCCACCCAAGGTGGCGTCGGAAGTCAGCATCGCCGCAGTTGGAGCGGGTTCGGGGGATAAGAAGGGCAAAGGGAAAGGGAAGTCTTCTGAGGGAGCGACTCCGGGTTGTTACAAGTTTGCGGATGGCTCCGGTTGCAAGTTCGGGGATGCTTGTATGTTCAGGCATGATCGTTCTAAGGCTAGGGAGGATGGCAGGTGCCTGGCATGCGGGCAAGCAGGCCATTTCCGGCCTGATTGTCCGTTGGTAGCTCCTGAGAATCGGCCGGTTGTTAGTGAACAGAGCCCTGATGGGTCCCCGAGTTCTTCAGGAGGGAAGGCTAAGGCTAAGGTTAAGGCTAAGTCTGGGGTCCAGGCAAAGGGGGTGACTGAGGATAAAGGGGAAGCAGCCGCCGGTAGTGCCAGTGGGGCTGCAGCCAGCCTGAGCGCAACGGTAAGCCAAGAAGCTCTAGTCGCTGAAGCGACCAAGTTGTTGAAGGGGGTTTCTTTGCGGGCACTTGCGTTAGGAGAGGTAGACTCTTCTTGGCTTAGGAGTGCTCTGGCTTCTGCGTCGGATCCGGAATATTGTTTGGTGGACAGCGAAGCTACGAATGCTCTTCGTCCCGCGGAAGATACCGAGTTGGAGGGGTGCAAGGTGATTCGGGTCGATCTTGCATCTGGAGGCGCGGATCTTCGGATTAATGGATATGGGACTTTGCTACATGTGGGTCAGTGTCAAGTTATTTTGCCTGCAAGCTACCTTGTTGAGCTGGGGTATGTCATATCTTGGAAAAGGAAGGGCTGCAAGATCAAGCATCCGAGGCGGGGCTGTCTAGAGGTGACAGTAGTTAAGGGTTGCCCTTTGATTCCGAGGTTGCTAGGGTTGAAGCTGCTTCAGGAATACGAGGAAAGGAAGGCTGGTAGACCTGTGTTGAGCAAGGCCGAGATAGAGGACCTAGGAGGTATTTTGGAGCCGCAGGATGCTAAGGATTGGTTGCGGTTTCGGTTGGCTCAGCGTTCCGGGTTGGGACTCACCGAGGTGGACCAGTTGGTGTTCCTTAGGTCTATGTTTCCGGGTGTGACATTGCGTGCCTTAACCAGAGCATGTGTGCCGGTGTTGGAGGATGGGTTAACTGATTGGTCTGAACTTCCTTGGAATCGACGGTTTAGGCGATCCATCGAAAGGGGTGGAAAGGCCTCGGCAATGGTGGCTGTGTCACCTTTTCCAGGGACTTGGAAAGGGTTGGGAAGGGTGATTTCGCTGCCTGATTCGGAGAAGGGTTTGGGCTGTAGGTTGGTTTTCCAGTTGCTGATGAGGTGGGCCGGTTCAGGTGTTATAGGTGCAGTGGTAAAGGGGGCTTCGAGGAGGCAAGGAGATAAGGAAGGGATTGATCCGAGTGTTCTAGATGAGGAAGAGTTAGTTCGGATGCTGCGCTTGTTCCTCGTGTTTGCAGTAGCTCAGGCTGCGATGCACAATAACCAATCGTCGCGGGGCGGTCCCCTTAACGAGGAGCTGATAGGCCTGGAGTCGTTGCCGGAATGGGCGGTGCGTAGGGCAGCCGCTAATCTTTCTGCATCGTCAAGACCAGTTCCAGAGATAAGTGCAGAGAGTCAAGTTTTTCTGGCTTTCGACCCGGTGGAAATTAGCAGCCACATCCACCCGTTGGGGTCGACGAGATCGGAACCTGACAAGGGGTGGCTGAGGTTGTTGATTAGGGAGTACGGATTGAATGTAGCTAGTTTTGATCAAGGGTGTTTGGGTGCACCGGGTGTTTGGGGTTCTAGGTTGGCTACTTCTTCATGGTTTCTTTATGAGACCCTGCATATGGTTAAGGCCGAAGGCCAGGCAAGAGTAGCACTGGAGGCTTTGGAAGCTTTGGGGTTTGGTCAAGGCTGTCCCGGAGTAGGTTGGACAGGGAATGTGTTGAAATTGGTGCAAAAGGCATGGGCGCTCTGGAAGTGGGAGCAGGAAAATCAAGCTGAGGTGGAGGCCAGGCGGGTTATTCTGCGGAAACTTTCGGAGAAGGAAACTATGGAGTGCCATATTGCAAATGATCATGTTCCTTACCGTAAGGGGTGTCCTGTATGTATCCAAGCACAGGGACGTCAACGTTCGCACTGGAGGAGTGGGTTTCCTGTCGTTCATTCCCTTAGTGTGGATATCGCAGGACCGTTGATTTCGGGGTTGTCTTGGAACGGGGAGTCTAGTGGACGAGACCAAGGAAAAGGGTATAAGTATTTCCTTGCGTGTGCTTATACCGTGCCCAAGGGTTATGAGTTGCGCGTCGAAGATGAGTCGGTTGTGGCTGAAGCAGAGCTTCTGGAAGAGGAACTGGAGGCTGTACGGGAGCCTCCAGATCACGAGGATCCAGTGGGTCAGGGACCTGAAGAGTCACTGTCGGCATTGGATTTTTTGGAGCTGCCGGAAGGGCCTGGACTGTGTGCGGTTTCGTTTCGTGTGAAAGGAAAACAGCCTGAGAGGGAGGCTAGAGGGCCCGTTGAAGGAAAGGATGATGGGGGTGGTGTTGGTCCCCTTCCTCCTGCCCCGGTTGAGTCTAAGGATTCTAAGGGTTACAGGACATTGTTCTTCGGGGTACCCTTGAGGTCTAAACATGCGAAGGAAGTCTTGCCGCACATCCAGGGGGTCATAAATCGGTTAGAAGCCACAGGTTTCCCAGTACAGCGGTACCACGCGGATAGAGCTCAAGAGTTGAGATCAGCGGCCTTGGTGTCGTGGGTAAAGGGGCAAGGAATATACCCCACGTGGACAGCCGGAGAGTCCCCGGCGGGTAACAGGGCGGAGTTAGCGGTCCAGCAGCTAAAGGCTTTCGTCAGGAAGTTGTTGTTCGTGGCGGAATTGGGCAAGGGCTACTGGCCTCTGGCTTTGATGCATGCTTCTGCCAGGAACTGGCTTAATTTCTGCGAGTCAGTGGGTGTGCCCCAGGTTCCTATGTTGCCGTTTGGGTTGCGGGTTCATGCTCGGAGGCGTACGCGTACAGGGTACCAGTCGCAATGGGAGTCTAGGACGGTTGAGGGTCGGTATTTAGGGCAGGCGCCCAGCACGCCTGGGGGTCACTTGGTTTTGGTCCGGTCGGGGACTTCAGACGACTTGAAAGTTCTCCTTACCAATACGGTGTATCCTTTGAGTAAGGGGGAAGGTCGGGACGGTAAGCCTCGTTATCGCTTGAGGAGTAAGCGCTCCGCACCGTTCGCGGTGAAAGTCGTAGCTGCTGCCGATGTTTCCTTTCAGTGGTGCGAGTGTGCCAGGTTAGTACCTGGGGGGGAGTCCCATGAGCCTTTCTCTGGTCACCCGGTTTCTGTTTCATCGTTTTTGGAGCAGCAGGGCCTTGAGTTTCAGGCTCCGAAAGGGGAATGTGAAGAAGCTTCAGATTTCCCCCCTGAAGAGGGTGTCTCTTTAGAGGAAGTGAGTTTGGGGTTTGGGGCTTGTTGGGAGGTTTTGGGTTCGTTTGAGGATGATCTTGACGCTGGGGAGTCTGGTGAGTTTCTCGAGGCTAAGGTAGACGCTGGACTTTTGGAAGGTGTTAGTCAAGATTGGATCCAAGATCTCTTGATGCAACAGGTGTTCTCAGATTCAGAGTGCCTTGAAGTTCTCGAAAGAGGGCTGGAAGTTATTCCGGTGACTCGTAGGCCCCTAGGTAAGGGAAGTGGTAGGGCAATACTTCTTGGTCTTTACGGTGTTGGGGGTTTTCATGGGATTACTAGAGCTACGGGAGCCTATCCGGAAGTTGTTAGGTACCTAAATGGGTTTGTGAGAGCTCAGTGTCCGGAACATGTGTGGACTACCATGTATGTGACCAAGAATGCCAGCCTGCCAATTCATAGGGATTTGAGGAATGCCAGGGGGTTACCGGTTTGTGTTCGTGCCCTTGGGAATTTCATAGGGGGTGGACTTTGGATTGAAGATGAGCACAATGATGGGCCAGTTGGGAAGGAGCTACCTTCAGGAGGTAGGAGGTTCGGTTCTATTCATGATGTTAAGCAGGGTCCAGTTGTGTTTTCAGGAGAAAGATGGCGCGTAGCCGAAGAATGGGAAGGTGAAGTTCGTTGGGTGATATCTGCATTTACTCCCAGGGACGTTGCAGCCACGACCGATGACCATTGGAAAGAGCTTGAGGAATTGGGCTTTCCAGTTGCTGAAGCTAAGTCAAGGATAAAGGGTGTGGCTTCAGTGAAGGCAGGGGGTGCAACTAAGGCAGAGGTACCGGAGGAAGTTGAGTGGGATGTGGGTTTTCCGGTTCCGATTGTTGATGAGGAGGTTCGAGTTGGTTTGGAGCGTAGACATGATGCGGAGTCTAGACTCTGTAGGATGTTGGCTTCGGATTTATGTTGGGCCTTTGAGTTTACAGAAGGGGGTGCTGATATCGCAAGGCAGCTTCACGACTCTGAACAGCTATGTGAGTGGCTTGAGGGTTGTTTGAGTCAGGACGATTCTTCTGAGATCGCTGTACGGGCGTTGCAGCGCGATATACCGTTAGCTTCAAGTGAAGCGCAGGAAGATCAGTTTCTGCAAACTCGTACTGTGGGGCTACCCGAGGCTAGGAAGGAGCTTGATAAGTGGAAGGACCCGGCTTTAGAGGAAGTTTGTAGCCTTGAGGAGGTGAATAGGGCCGTTGATAGGGTATCGGTTGCCGATGTAGATAGGTGGGCAGCTGATGGGATTAACATAGTCCAGCTTCCTGGTAAAGTGGTGCTTACGAGAAAGTCGGGTACCGGTAAAAGGAGGTGTCGGGCGGTGTGCTGCGGCAATTACCTACCTACAGAAAAGTTGGGCCTCACGAGGGAGGATCTGTATGCATCGGGAGCCGAGTCGCTTTCGGTTAAGATCGCTCTAATCTTTGCTGCTGGGCATCCTTCTTGGACTGGCGTTACGATTGATGTGAAGTCGGCATTTTTGTATGCACCAATACGGAGTGATACCAAGGGCACTGAAGAGCGCATCATTGTGAAGCCGCCTAATTTTTTGTTGGAACTTGGCATTATGACAAAGGATGACAGGTGGTGGATTCGTAAAGCCCTTTACGGGCTCCCTACGTCCCCGCGGGACTGGGGAAGATACCGTGATGCGGAATTCGCTCAGTTCCGCTTGCGTTGGGGAGAAGATGAGTACCATTTGGTGCAAACGCTTTCCGACGACGCATTGTGGGTGGCCCGAAAGGCTACAAAGGCGGGGTACGGTGATACTGCAGGCCTCCTGGTCGTGTACGTCGATGATCTATTGTTCCTGGCCCCGAAAGGTCTCGGGGAAGCTTTTGTGCGGGCTGTTCGTGGAAGACATCCACGCCCGAGTGGCTCAGCACGAAGCCCTTGACGTTTTGCGGTATGGAACTTTCCCAGCATGATAATGGATATCACATGAGCCAAAATGCTTATGGGCGTGAACTATTGGGGCGCTACGGTATCGATGAGTCTTCGTCGACACCAATCACCAGATGGACGGAGCCAGATGTGGGCCCTCCGCCCTTGGCGGAGGAAGTGAAAGAAGCTCAGGCGATAACGGGAGCCCTTCTGTGGTTGTCGACCCGGACTCGTCCGGATTTAGCCTATGTAGTCTCCCGTTGCGGTCAACAAGCTACGAAGTGCCCCAGCCTTTCTGTGAGTCTAGGGAAGCAAGCCCTGGCCTACTTGAGGTCCACGCTGGACGTTGGTATTGATGTTCCGTATGAAATAGGGAGCACTTTTTCAGATCATGGGTTGCTGTCTTTGCCTCGTACGGAGAGAGTGCTGGAACTTTATACGGACGCGTCGCATAGCCCCTGCGGGGGGCGCAGCATTCAAGGAATTTTTCTGCTATGGAAAGGTGTCCCAGTGACTTGGGAATCTTCCCGCCAATCGTTTGTGACTTTGTCGTCGGCAGAGGCCGAGCTAGTTGCTATGATTTCGGGGGTGCAGATTGCGGAGGCTGTCCAGCCACTCATAAGCGAGCTTATCGAGCAAGATACTACCATATCACTGTTGGCCGACAACGAAGCCGCGATTCGAGCATTTGATGCTGCCCCGGCGGGGTGGCGAAGCCGTCACCTGCGCATGCGTGCATTCGCAGCCCGTGAGCGCATAAGCGCTGGCCTCCTACGCGTTACGCATTTGCCAGGAGAATTTCAGATTGCCGATATAGCGACGAAGCCGCTAGCTCGGGCCCGGATTCTGCAGCTACTAGAACTTATGAACATTCGCAGTCAGCTTAGGGTATCCGAGTCAGCCCAGAGTGCCCGAATGCTGAGTAGGTTGTCTTCAGAGAGTACCCCCTCCGAAGGGGTGGTAGCGCAGACCCTGGCAGGCTTGGCATTACTGGCCCTGCTTCCGCGCGTTCAAGGGCAGCCAGCTGAAGACCGGCTGGGGGTTAGTTGGAGCTGGTTGAGTTGGACCTTTGGAATGGTGGTTGCTTGCGTAGTGGCTTTGTGGGTAGGTTGGTGTGTCTCGGGTTGGTTTGGGCCAATTTTGGTGGGTGGTTTTGAGGACCTTGTTGGTGTTGATCTGAGCGGGCCAGATGAAGAGGCAGAGAGTGGAGCTCAAAGTTCCTCTTCGGATGGGGCGCTCTTTGACGAGGTTTCATTCATGAGGCCTGAAGCTAACCCGGGTGTAGCTTTGGACCCACAACCTGGTTGCGGATTGGTTGAGGCTGGATCGGGCGCGGAAGGAGGTTCAGAGGATGAAGAGTTTACACACCAAGAGTGGCTGGCTGCGCAGGCTAAACTTGAGAGGGTAGAAAGGTTTACAGGCCTCACTTTCATACAACGATGTAGGCTCAGAAGGGCTCTAGCCCTTGGGGACATTATCGAGCCCCCGGTGTTTCAACAACGGTTTGGCGCTCCACCTGAGTGGTTGACTTCCGGGGGTGGTGAAGCATCTGAGAATACCGGAGAGTGGTGTTCTGAAGTAGCTTCGCAGGTTGGAGAGGCAGGTTTGGAAGGTTACCGGGGTGTTGGGTTTTTAAGGATTCTGGACTTGCCTGGTGGACGTTTGTTGGCATATCTGGGCTTCAGGTCTGTAGAGTGGAACTGCCTTCGGAGAACAGCCAGAGCGGTGTGTCATCATGCGCTGATGGTTCTTGTTGCCCGGTTTCAAGATACTGGGGTCCCTCACACACTTCCAGTAGGGATGACAGGTCGAGTGGAGTTTCATTTTGTGGCTGTAGATGGGGACTACCGTTGGGTCCCTGGGGAGCTCTTTGTTGGGGAAGGTTCAGATGAAGAGGTTCCGAACGCAGGTCCTCAGGTCAGGGGGAGTTCAAGCGAAGTTCCATCGGATACGGGTCTTCAGGTCCGGGGGAGTTCCAGCGAAGTTCCCTCTGATACAGGTCTTCAGGTCCCGGGGAGTTCCAGCGAAGTTCCCTCTGATACAGGTCTTCAGGTTGGGGGGAGCTCTGGTTTGCTACCTTGGGAGGATCTGGTCTGGACTGGCGACTGGGGTGAGGGCCGGGAAGGTCAGGTTGGCACTTTTCCAGTTTCGAGTGTTCAGGTTGGAGGGAGTGCAAGTAGTACTGACCCTTGCCCTCCTATAATTCACCAGCATGGGGGGAGCTCAAGCAGTCACGGGATGGGGCATCACCAGGCTTTTTGGGGCTTGACATATGAGGATTTGACGGGTGTTGATGTCGAACTAGAAGATTTTCCGTTGGTGGGGGTGTGGTTTAGAACGCACTTCCTGGTTCAAGTGTTTTCGGTGTCGGGGTCAGTGGTTCTTGGGTGCTTAGGAACTAGGGTCCCTGAGTGGTTGTGTTTAAGGAGTGCGTCGAGTGCGGTTCGGCATGCCTTTTCCGCTTCAGTAGCTGAGGCCTTACGAGGAGGACCTTACATGGTGATGTTCTCTAGTCCCCAGTGGCAGATAGCTGTAGACGAGTATGTTCTGACGGGTTACCCCTTAATTGAGGAAGGCACCGAAGAAGAGCCACAAGGAGGACTTTTGGCTGTAGCGGAGGGTGCAGCTGTTGGGTTTCCTTATGTGGAGTGGCCTCCTACGGTAGTGGTGCATTTCTTGTGGAGGGTGTTCGCGTTGTGTGGTAGTCGGATCTTGGCTTGTCTTGGGGATAGAACACGCGAGTGGGGCTACATGTATGCTTCGGCGAAGGGGTTTCGTTCCCATGTGGTGTATGCTCTCATTTGTTGGCTTCGCAGCACGGGGATTCAAAGAATGGTGGATGGCCCTATTTCTTACGATGCAGCTCAAGCTTATCTACATTCCGGAGTTCGGTCTTATCCGTTTGAAGAAGCTTCGGAGGAAGAGGACTTGGAGATTGATGAAAGGCCCCATCGAGCGCCAGTGCAGAGGGGTCCGGTGTTACATCTGAGACCTGTTGTAGATGAGTTGTTGCACATTCCCTCTTCGGAGGAGGATGTAAGTAGCTCTACGGCTGAGCCTTCAGAGACATTCGCGGAATGGTCAGATGGGAATGAAGGAGAGGGCATTCCTCAAAGGCCCCCTCAGCAAGGGATAGTTTATATGGCTGGTGAAGGGGTGTTGTTTTGTTTGTATGGGGATGATTGGGTTCAGGTTCCTTTGCAAGGGTGGAGTATGTCGGACGTGGCTGCTATTGTTCAAGGGCTGAACACTGGGGACTGGTCTGACTTTCAAAGGCTGATGTCCGAGGGAACCTTAACAGCATCAGGGATTCAGGATGACTCGCGGGCCCCACTTGAGGATGGGCTTAGGGGTGGAGCGCTGAGTTCAGGTTTGAGTTCCAGTAGCTGCTCTTCCGTTGGGATTTGGGGATGGCATCGAAGGTGTTGGATCTTCTTGCTACTACTGTGGCTGGAGGTGCAGGCTGTTAGGGCGTTTGAAACTGAGAATGAAGAAGATAGGGTGGAAAGTTGTTTTGAGGACCAAGGTGTGATGCTGTGGCAAGGTAGTCCCCTTGATCAGGATGCGGTTATGCCCGAGGGAGATTGGATTCGTTGTGATGGTTCAGTCTTTTGGGAGGTAAGTAAAGCCGTCGTTGTGGTGTTGATCTGGGAAATCGTACGGCGCAGTTGCTGCAGCGGTACAGCATCTGTTAGGACGCCGGTTGATGCTGAGAGTCAGACAACTTCGTTTAACATTGTACCCCTGCCCCTAAGTGGGCATGTAAGGTGCAGGGCAAAGATTTTGTTTTGTCTCTGGCGTGCCGGTTTTAAGATCGATGCGGAAGGTTACCCAGAGAGGATTCAGTCTGAATTCCATGCTCTTATAGGTGGATATATGCTTAGGGTCGAGTCTGGAGGTGTTTCGAGTTCGGATTCAGATTGAATCTTCCACTCCTGGGCGAAGGTGACCTGGTACTGAGGTTGGTAAGAAGAACAGCCTTGGGCATCTCAGGGTCGGGTTGGTGCATAAGAGGACCCCCAGTCAGTAGAACTGGGCTTTTAGAACCTTTTCTCACGTAGTGACTTTAGGTCAGGTCAGGGTCTGCAGTGGCTAACCTCGGTCCTGTTAGTGGAGATTCATGGATGCCGTTGGCCTATATTTGAATCCCTTTTAAAAAGGGGTGTTGCAGTACAGGGCAACAGATCGGAATCGGGCCAGATCTACGGCTTTTGTCCATCCAGTTCTTTCGGTAGTCATAGGATACAGAAGGATGATCACGCTGCGCTAGCTTTTCCTTTGGGCTCCTGGACGTTTCGTCATGCCTTGGAGGCATTGACGAAAGGGGGAGTGCGTGTGATCAGTTCCGTGCTTGGAAGCATTGACTCCGGAAGGCTGTTTTTTCGTCGAGAAAATTGTGCAGATCAGTGATCATTGCCTGGGTTCATCAGTGCCTCGAGGGTGTTAGTGTGACATTCCTCGGAGGGGGCATTCCTTCTTTAATTTCCTGGTTCTTACTTCACGTATTTAGGGTTAATCCTGCTAGAATCTACTTGGAGGCCCAGGGACTCGGTTATAAGTAGGGTTCTAGGGTCAGAGGTTTTTAGGGTTTAGGGTTCGTATGAGGGTACGGTTGATGATATAAATCCTGCATTACCCATAATAAGGAATCTACCATAATTACTATAGTCTAGGGTCCTTAAGGTAATGCTAAGGATTTATATCATCAACAGTAGGAGTCCTAAGCCCTAGGAGTCCGCGCCTTCCGAGGCCACTTCTGCTCCACGGAGCAGGCGCAGAAGCGGCGCAAGCAGATTCAAGCCGAGGTCGATCTCTTGAGTGCGGAGGGCTTGGGGTATAGGGATTTAGGACAAGAATCGTTGTAGATAGAGAAATGGAGAGTTTTTTTTCGAATACGTCTTTTTACGCCTTCGGAGATAGATCGATAGATAGATAGATAGATAGATAGATAGACAGTGATAGAGATAGTGATAGTGATAGAGATACCGATCTAGGTAGAGTTAGGGATCGATAGACTGATACACGTACAGATAGATATGCAGAGAGAGGTAGACATAGAGATAGAGAGAGAGAGAGAGATCTAGATAGTTTAGAGGTGGAGGTATAGATAAAGCTTATGTTGATTTTCTATTGTTGTAGGTTTGTCTGTCATTCTTACTGTTACTGTTATTATTCCAAGTCCCACTGTTACTATCTGTTACCATTACGGTTACTTTATCTTAGTTTTGTTTTAGTTGCTTTTTCTTATTCTCCCTCTTAGTCTTACCCTTCTTCTCCTTCGAACAGCTGTTTTTGCCTTTTTTTAAACATTCCTTATGGCTCTTATCAGACAGCGTTTCAGCAGGATTTGGTAGGCCTCATTCTGTGCGATTCAGTGTTTTGGATCTGAGCGTTAAGCCCTAAGCTCTAAACCACGGAAGAGTTGTGGTAGGTTTTAGATGTAACTGTACTACAACCCTGAACCCTAAACCCTAGAAGCCCGAAATTAGAACCTAAGCCCTAAACCCTAAACCCTAAACCCTTAAAAAGCCCGAAAACCCCGAAGCCGTAAATCCGTTACTAAGCCCTAAACCCTTCACCCTGAAGCTCTAAACCCCCAAAATCTCGAGGCCTGGACAGAGACTCCAAAACCCCTTAATTAAGGAATATACCTTAAATCTAATTAGTAATTAGGGTTCCTATTTAAGGTATATTCCTTAATTAAGGGGTTTTGGAGTCTCTGGGTGCTTAGAGGATCATGGAACTCCGTGACAAGGGCTGTAAATACGGTAGCTATACTTGTACCCTATACCCTAAACCCTATACCCTTACGTACTACGTCCCATGATCTTTTGCAGAGCCCTAAAGGTTAAAGTCTTTGTCCTCAAGCCTTTGAGCCCGCTCTGACCCTAAACCCCTAAACTGCGAGTAATCCCGTAGGATTC
>CAJNJA010076652.1:0-21454 GCA_905231915.1 Symbiodinium necroappetens
CCTGCAGGGTGTGAAAAGCCAGTGAGCGACTCTTAAGTGCTAAGCCTCTTCCAAAAATCCTGAAGCGATCCTAGAGCCCATAAGCTTGGCTTTGGAGCTCGGGTTCAGGGTACGAGGTTTTCCGTTTTCAACTTCTGAACCACCCATGCAAAACCACAAACATCCCCGCAACACAAAACCCTAAACTGCTAATCTTAAACCACCAAAACCCAAAACTCTACACACAAAACCCTAAACCCTAAGCCAAAACCCTAAGCCTTAAACCTCAAGCCCACAAACCCTAAGAACCCTAATTGTGGCTCAAGTGTTATTTGGCTCAAAGGTTCTTTGCTCAAGCACTTGTGTGGCTCAATTGTTTTCTCAAGCTCGTGCGATTAATATCGGCTTGCCGCTTGGTGGTTTCGGGTTGTTTTGGCTCGAATGGGTTTTGCTGAAGCATGTGTGGCTCAATTGTTTTTTGGGCGCCTGCGATTAATGTCGCCACTTACTGCCAATCTCGGTGATTTGGGGCTGTCCCTAAAAGTTCTGGACAAAACAACTTATCAAGCACATGCCATTAACATCGCCACTTTCTGCCAATCTCGGGCTATCCAGCAAAATGGGGGCCAATTTTTGTCTCAAACATAACATCGCCGCTTTCTGCCAATCTCGGTGGGTTCGGGCTATCTCAAAAAGTTGGGAGTATTTTGTTTCAAACATAACATCGCCGCTTTCTGCCAATCTCGGTGGTTTTTGGGCTGTCCCAAAAAGTTGTGGACCAATTTGTGTTTCAAACATAACATCGCCGCTTTCTGCCAATGTCGGTGGTTTCGGGCTGTCCTAAACGTGCCCAAAAAATTTTCTCCAATGCACGCGACAGATATCGCCTATTTGGGTTTTCTACTGCGAGTTTCATGAAATCATTTGCGAATTTATTTGTTCAGCCCGTTGAACCGAAAACTAGTGATTCATGTTCATGTGTTTTCAAATGACCTGTAAAATGCCAAATGACCCTTAAATTTCAAATGGCCCCTAAATAAGGCGCCCACTTTGGTGTTGGGGTCCTTTTAAAGCACGCCACGTCTTCCAGGTGGGGGGGATTGTCTGCTCGATTCGCCACCACTCCAAATTTCGCCAGCGAAGCATGGCTGCAGCGACCGGGTCCCCCCGAACAACATGGCCGGCAAGGCTCCATATCTGCCGCAGAATGAAGCTGCTCCACCTCTCAATCTTAGAGTGGAAAAGCGCCAATCTCGCTCTTCGCATGCTGCGAATGTGCCAATCCGCCCAGGGTTCCCCGACTTGTCGGGAGAGCTTGAGCATGTTCCTGGCCTGGATGAGTTGTAAGCTGTTGGCTGCCCGCAGCAACGTGTCATTACAGGGCCAAGTTTGGCATGCCCATAGTGTCGACTGTCGAACCAGAATGGTCCCCATCTGCAGTCGCCCCTTCAATGGGGCATTGGAGAGTAGAGTCCCCCGATGTTTGCGAAAGGCATGCCTCCCCCGCGCTTGCATTTCAGCGACAATCGTGGCAGGTTGGCTTGCAAAGCTAATGGGGCTCCCCAAACTCCGAATGACATGATCTGGTCCTTTGCTGAGCACCTTGCGTCCCCCAACTTCGAATTCCACGCCGCCTTCCTGGTTGTCAAATGATCTCTGTCTTGAGCGGGTGGATGTCGAGCCCTTTCGGTGGCAGGTTGGCCCCTAAGTGGGTGAGCATGGCCTGGAGGTGCTCCTTCTTGGTGGACCAAATATAGCTGTCGTCCATGAAAGCACCAGCATCTTCTGGGGGCGGGTCCCCCGTTGTCGGCTTCTGGCCCCGGGCTTGCTGGACCGCCTTCTCAAGTTCCACCGCCAGCACTCTGCCAAAAGCGATAGGGCTGTCCGGAGCTCCCTGCCTAACCCCGTTCGTCTGTGGGATTCTGAACTCCTCCCCACGGAAGTAGATGTTGATCTCGTTGGCGTGGATGAGGTTTGTCCATGCTCGTGCTTCCCACGGTCTGTCCCCCGCGACTCCCACATCGGCCTCTATCTGTTCGGCGAGGGATTCCTGATATATCGAGTCGAAGGCTTTGCGTATATCAAGCTTAGCCAGGTACATCGGGATCCCCAGTCGCGAGCCACTCTGCACACTCGGCGAAGTATGAGAATCAGTTCCACGCCTTGACGTGATCGCCGTGCCCATTGGAGACGTGATGGCTGCTGGACCAGGTGCGAGACTCGACCTATCAAGAGCTGGGAGAAGGTCTTGAGCAGAGCCGAACTGAGAGTTATCGGCCGTGTTTCGCTCCACTCCTCCGGGTTCCCCGTCTTCGCGAGGAGTACCGTGATGCCTCTCTCGACGTTCTTTGGGACAGCGGCAGTGTACAAGAAATCATTCAAGACGTAAAGCAAAGTCCCCCGCCATCTATCATCATGTTCGAGTACTCGAAGTGCCTCATGAGAGACGCTGTCGGGGCCGCAAGCTTTCCCCCCAGACCATCGTTTTCGAACTTCGTGTAGTTCTTTGGCCGTGAATGGCTCCCAGGCTGTTTGCTTGCATAGGCGGGACAAACGGTCACTGATCTCCCTGAGCTTGGCTGCGACCAGCTCAGCATCAGACTTGTTGAAAATCCCCCCAAAATGGTCTTGCAACGTCTGTCGCCATCTTTCATCGGCCCGCAATCGAAGTTCCCACGAGCTGTCGTGGGTGTCACGGTCCACTGCTTCTTTGGCTTTCCACCAGCCTTTGCCCGCGAGGTCCAGTTGTTGCACTTTCCATGCCCGGTGTTCCTCCCGGTGCGCTTTCTGGACTGCCTTCCAAGCTGCCTTGCGTTCCCCCCCGGCAGGAAGCCGAAGAGCACGTCGACGTTGCTGGCGAAGTGGTTTGCTCTCCGCGAAATTAGCCAAGGCTCGCCCTGGTCGAGTGATCTGCACCGCGATGTTGGTGATCTCCTGGACCATGTCCCCTGAGACAGGTGGGGGCCTAGCGATGACTTGTTCAACCCAACGCCAATCTCGTAGACGGCGGCTCCCCCATGGCTTCGGCTCGGATTTTGTAGGTGGTGGTGACGGCTGCAGCAAAGGGGTCCAGATAGGTTCATGGTCTGAACTGGCGACATCTCTCAAAGAAAGAACCTCGCCTTCACGGCAAAGCAGGTGCTTGACCATGACATAGTCGAGTCGGCGCGGGCGCATATTTGTGTTGTAAGGAAAGAAAGAGGCTTTTTCCAACTTCTGGGGCGGCAGGCGGAAGTCTGCTGCACTGAGCGAGGAAAATAGCTGTTCCCCTCGCCCCGAGTGTGTCGTTACCTTCCCCGATATCCCCTCGCTGAAGGTCTCGTTTGCATCCATCCCAAGGATTGCCTTCGGTGTCGATCGCAGCTGCTGCAGCCATGTGGTAGCGATCTCGTCTGCCTCAGGCATGGTGGCATGATGGGGCAGGTGTCCTGAAACCACAGTGAAACGAAGTTCTCCCACGGAAAGGCATGTGCTGAACCCGCTTCGGAGCAATTTGTTGCGGCTATGCTTGAACTGGGAGGTATGCACGATCCCAGTCCCCCGCCAGTCCTCATCTTGCCGTCCACATACACATTGAAGATCATCCTGCTCTTGAACAGCTTTGCCTTTGTCCATAATGATCTCTTGGAGACATAGAACAAAGGCTGAATCGAAAGGCCGAATTCGTTCTTTGCGAAGATCACACAGGAGCTTGAGGAGCTTGTCAATTGTGAGTCCCCCAACATTCCATGTGACCACGTGCATGCCATAGAGGTCGGTGTCCTGGACCTCCGTGTGAAACTGCTGTCGTTCCCCCCCTCATTGTAGTGGCTTCTTGAGCTCATCCCATCGTTCGGTGAGCTCAGTCAAGGACGTCCCCAGTTGTCGCGCCAAGGACGGGAGGTGGATCCATCCAGCTCCAATTTTCTCGCCTCCCGGTGGGGCCGATGTCACTGCCGAGGAGATCTTAGTGCCATCATACCAGACATTCCCGGTGCCGAACTCAACTTGTATGAGGCGTCGATCCCCCTCACTTTCCAAAATAAGTCGCTTCACCTTCCCGGAAAACTGGGCTCGCTTTCGCCTTTCTGGGCTCTCGCTCATGGCCGCCCAGAAGTAGCGGTGTCCACCTTCAGGTCTGTCCCCCGTCACGACGCGGGCCTCGCGGATTTGGCGAAGGGCTGTCCGGATCCTGCTACGGAAGTTTTCCTGGCTTTCCCCCTGTCGGGGGTTGACTGGCAGGATAGCAAAACCTCTTCGTAGTCCTGGGACAAAGGCGTCGTCAAGGTCCAAACCGACCTGCAGCCGTGCGATGTGTTCCCTGACGAGCTTGAGGGTGGTCTCGGCGTCCTGGTCCGCGTCCCACCCGCCCGCCACAAGTGCGGGTCGTTGTGTCCCCTCGCTCAGTCCCCCGTCTGTCGTTCTGGTGCTAGGATGCTGTCGCGAACTTTCCCTCGAGGAGCTCAAGACGGCGTCGAACATCGTCCACTACAGCTGCTGATTGCTTCACGGTCCCTTCGATGTGGCAGTGTCTGTCCGTCATGGCATCAAGCAGGTTCGTCGTTCTCTTGACATGCTCCTCCATGTTGGCCTCAACTTGCGCCACTCTCGTGCTTAGGGTGGACAGACTCCCCTCCAGAGAGGCGTGGATCGTGTTCGTGATGTGCTGCTGCGAGACTTGAAGGGCTTGTTGGAGCAGAGCCAAAGTGAGAGGCTGATCCCCCGCAGCGGTGAGGTCATCGTCCCCCGCCAGGTTGTCTTCACGGGCCCTTTTTGGAGATGCCTGCGGATGCCCACCCGGCTCCCCGCTGGAGCTCGAGATCTCTGTCGTCGGACTGCGGTGAGGGTCACTGCGGTCTGCCATGTCGTCAGTCGTAGTAGAAGAGCCGCTTCCCCCCAGGTCAGTTGCCGGTCAGGTAGCGAGTGGCAAAGTGCTGAAGGGGCTGCAAATAGGCCGCCGATCCCCTCCTGAACCGACCCCGACTATGTTGTTAGGCAGAGTGTTCACGAGGAAGGCGCGTAGGACAACAACCTTGCCCTTCACAGTTATCGCGGTCTGGGTTCCCTCGCACACTCTCTCCAGTCCCAACGCCCGGGTTGAAGATCCTCACTCCCCTCTTGGTCTGGGGCTCGGACCTTGAGCACTCACGGCCTTGAGCCAAAATGGCTACGCTCTCTCTCTCTCTCTCTCTCTCTCTCTCTCTCTCTCCCTCTCTCAGTGTTTCTGTTTCTATATCTCTGCCACACACCTTCTAAGGGAGGATGTCATGCCAGACACCGCTGTGGAGGCAGCGGAGTGGTGCAGTACGAAGCTGATCAAGGCTATGGGAGAGGCAAAGACTTTGTCTGTGCGACTGGCCTGTGTGAAGCATCAAGAGAAGCTTTGTCACTTGAAAGCAAGAAGTCCATACAACAACACCGCTTTAGGTCTTCATATAGGATTTGTGTGCATGCATGTATAAGCCCAAGGTGAGCAGCTCAAGACGCACAGCGTGGAGCTAGAGACTTCGTATGCCCAGATTCAAGGATTGAAAGCTGCGCAGGCTTCGATTTGAGTATACTTTGGGCTTTCGACTACAGTGGTGTTGTTTGTTTTGTTTCCTGGTGCAGGTTCCGGAATCGCAGCTTTATGCTGCATCGGAGTTTTCTCGCCAACGCTTGGCTCTCTTCTGCCTTGACGATCCAACGTTGTCCTTTGGACACTGTCTTACACAAACGACATGATCCACTATACGACGTTGTCGTATGTTCGCATGTGCGAGTCATACGAGTCGTACGAAGCGCACGACGTTGCCGTTTGTAGGTACTTTCGTGCCCTTATAATATAAGTATATATTGAACTGAATTCAACAACGTAGCATGTTGCCGCATGGCATTACAGCAGGCATGACATCCAGATATATAGCCCATATGTCAATTTTTGGTCATGCACGACACCGTGCTCCATCTTCGTATGTTGAAACTCTGCAGATACGACATCATGGTACGTCTTCGAATATCGCGAAGAGACCCCACGAACACATCTCGACATATACATATATATATATAAGACATATAAATACATACCATGGAAATTTAAAGCAACATAAATTTAATTGAGCATGCATGGCTATACGACAACGTGCTACGTCTTCGTATATTGCAAACAATGATACGGCACCGCGCTACGTGTTCACAAATCGCGAACAGATCCCGCGATCCATCTGCAGCTATAATCATATAAGTGAATATATACACAAATACTGCTTGAATACGAACACGTGCTACGTTGTCGTATATGCGAAAAAGTGGTACGTTGTCGTATACAGCTGCACGCGTCTACGCAATATAACAAACAAGCAATGCTATCTATATATATATATATATAAAGCATTTCTGCAGGCATTAGCCGCAAGCTTCTGCAATGCACACCGCAACTTGATATATACTGGCCATGAAGTCATGCAAACGACACGGTGGTACGTCACCGTTAAACCATGCACCATACTTCTGCTTCTGCTCCATGTAGCCGCGCAAAAAGACATATATGAAGATAGCAATTAAACATGCAACAGGCGATTTTAAATAAATATATATATATACATAGATATATAAAACAGCACACGCTCATTCCAACTTGCAACAAGTATATCATGACAGCATGAATGGCACATGGCCACTCTCCGCTACCATCACGCAAAACCACAAGCCTTCTTGAGCAGTATGTTGCTTCCAATACATGGACCATTGCCATATTATAAGCTTCCAGCCAAGCTTTGGACACACAAATATCACAACAAGCAGAAACTCTTGAGCCACAAAGGGGTTTGAGCCGGGTTAGAGTTCTAGGGCTAAAAACAAAAAAAATGTCTTATAGGGTTTGGGGGTTCAGGGTGTCAGGGTTTGGGGTGTGGGCGGTTTGTGGTTCAGAGGACAAGGTTGAAAACCCAAGGCCAAGACGAAGGATCTAGACATTTATGCGATGCTTCAGACAGCCACTGCATGCAGCAGAAGGGGTAAGATTAAACAGGGTTTGGGGCCGGGACGGTTGTTTTTGGGTTTTAGAGGCTTCGGCCAGAGCCACTGTGAGTGGGCCAAAGAAGTTTAAGTATGCACGGTTTTGGGCTGGCCAGAGACGTTTAAGTATGCACGATTTTGGGCTGGATGATTGTCTTCACAGCAGCTGTCGAAGTTTAGGGAAGTTGGTTGTTCGAGGGTTTGGGAGGGTTTCGGGTTGAGGCTGGTTCGGCCACAGCGGCTTAGTTTTAGAGGCTTTGTAGAGGGTTGGGGACTGGGTTTAGAATTCGGTTGTGGGTTTAGTGGTTGTAGGCAAGCCCCCGCAAAGCGACACGAACATAACTGGCACACCTGGCAACCTTAGCCCTTTGAAGTTACAACTTAAAACCCTTTAACCCTTAACCTCTGAAGCGGGACTTAAAACACGCGACTGGCACACCCCTTACACCCTTGAGCAGGGTTAAGGGACAAGTTTGGCGAAGTCAGCTTTTAAAAAGTTTGGGACTGGGCTTAGGGAGAAGATTGGCGGAGTCAGTTTGGGATTGGGTTTAGGGAGAGGATTGGCGAAGTCAGTTTGGGACTGGGTCTACAGGGAGAAGATTGGCGACGTCAGTTTGTGACTGGGTTTAGGGTTCAGGGTTTGGGGCCTGTTGGCAACCCCAGCACAGCAACACGAACACAACTGGCACACCTCAAAACCCTTATAACCCCCTATAACCCTTAACCCTTAACTTACACCTTTAAACCGTGAACCCTTAACCTCTCAAGTGGCGCAGGACTTCAAAACTGGCACAACCCTGAACCGTCAACCCTACCCTAAACCCTTACCCGGCCTTTCCCCCTCGTTCTGCCGCACTCCGGCGAGTCACTTGTAGCCCGCGCACTGTTCCCCAAATCTCTGGAGATACAACGCCATGTAAAGGCGGTATCGTTCAAAGACCCTTTTTGTCATGGTTTTACCATGACACTGCGTCGCAATCTTCTTGAGTTTGCCAAGGAAACTTTCGTCACTCCAGGTATGAAACACGGAAACATTGAGTTGCCACTCGAGGATCTCCCGAGCAGTGTGGAGAAGGCTGTGAGCCTTCGGTCTGATCTTGAAGAGCATCAGCCGCTCCTCCCAGTAATGCTCAGCCAGAAACTCGTACGTCCGGAGGTGCAGAAACAAAGCATCCGAAGCCTCGCGGGCTTCACTTGTAGAAAGAATCAAACCACCAGCATCCAAAATGCCATTGCACTTGACCAAACTCCAGGTGCAAGTTGCCAAGACATGCAGCACCTCATGTTCCTTGGGTGTGAAACCAGGTGTAGGGTTTACAGGGTTTGAAGGGTTCAAGATTTTATTAGCTATAGGTTCGCAGAGTTTTTAGGGTTTAGGGATTGTTAATCAAAAGCGGTTCTAACGCTGCTTGAAACAAAACTTGCAGCAACGAAAAGTGTCGTCTCCATACAGCTCCGCACACTTCTCAGCCGATTTGGCAACCCACCAGAGCATCGACTTGACATGTGCAGCCTTGAATCTGCTGCCAAGCTCTGCATAATCTTCGTGGCCAAATACCGCTCGCAGTCAAAGCCCGTCGTGGAATGTAGAGCCTGAGCTGTATATTTCCAACACGACGAAAACATGGCTGTAGGCACATTGAGGGTTTTAGGCTTTAGGGTTAGTTCAGGGTGTACGGTCCATACAAAAATGTGTGTGGTTTGAGGGTCAACCTGAAGTCCAACGTGGCCATGGACCCTTGTGCTTTGCACTCGCGCTTCATCTCCCGCGATGCACCACGTAATCGCTCGTCTTCAGTGTTTCCAAGCTCGCTAAACATCCCGTGCATCATCATAACTCTCAGGGCGGAGGCGATCAAGTCTCTCGCACACCCCAAGAAAAGATTGTGCATGTAGTCGCGGGCACAGGTCTCCAACCGCCACCCCGGTACCACCGACCATGGGGAAACAACTTCCTGTCTCATGTACTCCTCGTGCGTAATGGGGAGAAAGCTGTAAGGAGCAGTCGCACTTAAATTCTTGAAATTCAGAGCAGCTGCGTGTGGTCGCGTTGCGGTAGGTTTCTCGGCGCAGCAGGATTCGCAAAGCCTTGTAGCGTCACAAAGGCTGTATAACTGATGCAAGTTTCCATTGTGCATTACGATGACAAACAATACTTAAAGATATATAAGTCTAGCGACTTCGTGCATTGGTACCATCGCTCGAACATATTGACCTCATGCCGCGCTTTGAGGTCTGCCTTCACGCAGAAATAGGCTGGCCTCGTAAACGAATGACGACAACAGCCATTCCGGACCGAAATTCTCTATTACATTAAACCCTCAAGCCACATTGTCTATACCATTAAACACGAAACACACATTCTCTATACCATTCAACTTAAAACCCTGCAACCTTAACCGGATGCCGGCAAGGAACTTGTATCCGCCACACAAAGGGGCTCCGGCCCATTTGCGCCGGTAGGAGTCCAAAGGCCATTCCTCGCCGTAGAAACCACGTCGGGGTGCCAAGCCACTGGCTGCCTGTTCCAAGCTCCATGCCATAACTTTGGCAACCAGGGCATTGCATGCACTCTTTAGCTCAGTTGCGCACACGCGCCGAACGTCATGAAAACCCTATAAACCTTACTTTTACTTCCCAGCAGCAACACCATATGCCTACATCCAAAAGCTACATTTTATGAACTAAGTGACACCGGGCAGGCACATGTCTCGCTCTGCTAAAATAACCAACGGGAACTTGTGAAGCAGAACATCGTCAACCAGCCCGCCACCGCCAAATGCGGATGAAAACGAATACACAAAATACTCGTCATCAGAATACATCTCTGCACCGTCAACATGAAACGTGATGGGAATCACCTTTTCCAGATTTCCAGCTTGGGCACTGAGCACGGGGTGACCTTTCCACGGTTTCAATTTAGAAACATGCTGCCACCACTCAGAAATGCCAGCACCAGACATGTTGCCGAGGAAGATAGAGCTGAACTGCACAAGTGCAGGGTTCTACAAAACTTTGAAGCTCCAGAGTTCAAGCTTAGCTGGTAAGAGTTCAGGGTTTAAAAGTTTAGGGCTTATATAGGGTTAAAGTTGAGGTTTTATCTATATGGGTTTAGGGTTCAGGTGCTTTCGGTTTTGGAGGTTTACGTCTTCAGCACAAAAAAGGCCTGCGTTGCACCCATTGTAAAAATGGCGTGCATCACCTCATGTGGAAGCAGCACGTGCACGGGCACTTGCTCGACGCATCTTGAGTTGTTCACCTCATCTTCCAAATTCTACACGAACACAACCAAATACTAAGACTTACTAAGACCGATAGATAAAACATATAGTGCATGCACCAGATGCTATCAAGGCACAGCTAACTCCATCGCTATTTCATACGTGTCTAGCTCGAAACCATACAAATCTTTCAGCCAGCGGTGAAGGTCGCGCTCAGCGTTGGATTCGCACCGGCCTCCATTCCCCAAAGAGGCCACAGCTTCCAAAGCAGGATGCTCCATGCCATCCCTGACCATGCATCGCGCCAGCTCCGATGCAGACGCCACGGTGTTCGCACCCCGCCCAATCCCCATCAAAAGGTTGTCCACAGTACATGATTTTGCCAGCGTTTCCAGTCGTGCACGTTTCTGTGGCCTGCACAGGACAACACTCACGACACCCATCACGAGACCAATCTGCTCACTCCCTCAACTACATGCAAAGCATGACCGACACTACGTGCAAAGGCTCCACCCATCTGCTCACTCACTTGGCTGCATACAGCATACAAAGCATGACCGACACAAAAACCTCCAATAACTCCGCATGCACAAAGGCTCCGCCTCCCGTCATGAAGGTTCGTCGTTGGACCTGGCTGTCGATAAATGGCTTCAGGGCTCAGGGTTTAAAGGGTTCAGGGGTTGAAGGGTTTGGGCTTGAAAGGTAAAGGGTTTACGGCCTATGGTTTAGGGTTCATAGTGTAGGGTTTATGGTGTAGGGTTTCTGGTGTAGGGTTTATGGTTTAGGGTTTATGATATGGTTTCGGGAGGCTTCAGGTGGTTGTGGAGACCATGTTTCCTCAGCGGCTGTCTCGATCTCACAGGCATCTGGCAAATCTCACAAGGCATTGCCGGGCCTTCAAACCCCGCAAAATGCGGGCCATGCTACCCATCAAACCCCGCAAAATGCGGGCCATGCTACCCATGCATCCATGCACATGGATAGCCACGTGTGGTCGGCTTCAGTCAAAAATCGCATGCTGGAAAGAAAGCAAGCAGGCTCTATATACCCTTGCATATCTCGGGCTTTCTTTTAAGACGTTCACAACCAACCATGCGACAGCCCACCACACGTCCCTGAACCGTCTCAGGACTTCCCGGTTTCGCTCTCCGGCTTCGCATCATTTGCGTCGTCGTCATCAGCATTCTTCTTTCCCTTCTTCTTCGGCTTTTTAGCCTTCTTGAGCCCACTCAGGATCGACTCCGCGGCGGCCTGCATGCCGTCTCCAGAACTCTAACGCAACTGGCCCCACACAGCTCAAAAGTTTAGGGTTGATGGTTTATAGGGTCTATTTATGCTTTATATTGTTCCCAAGGATAGTGTTTAGGGTAGGGTGCTTTCCAGGAAAAGAAAGGGTCGCCTGGGCGGATTCGAAGATCTTCTTCTTGCTGTCGTACATCACAAGAGCACCCTGAAGCTTTCTCTCTGACGACTTGGGGTCCTTCGACATCTTGTCCAACAGCTTGTACAGCTTCTCAGTCTGGTTGCCGTGCAACATCAACTGCTGGCTCAGCTCCTCGCTGAAGGGCGCCGATTGCACAGCGATCGAAAGCTTGCGTGCCGTGGTTGCTTCGCTCAGCATCAAAGGCAGCTTCTCGTCCACCATCCTATAGTCATCAAAACAAAGCATCTGTTCTCTATCTCTAAACCATAAACCCTAAACACTCAAAAAAATACAACAGAATAAAACTCTGTTCTCTATGTCTAAACCATAAACCCTAAATACTAAAAAAATACAACATAATAAAACTCTGTTTCCCTTCTACTTTCTCTCCGAATATAATGCAAGGCGCTGCCGCAAGCTTTTCGGGGCCACAAGCTCGGACTCCTCCGGCTTCGGCTTCGGGGCGGGCTTTCATTTCGAGACTGCCTCGTTGTGCAAGACCTCGTGGAGCTTCCTCTGCCCGGCCTCCGTCGCCGCAAAACCGTCCGGCAAGGCGCCTGCCTGCCTGCAAAGGGCCTTCACTGGTGAGGGCCTTCAGCATCGCACCGTCGAGCTTCTGCTTGGCCTGCAGCTCCATCTTCTCGTTGGTCTTCGCTTCGCACGCAAGTCGGTGACCATCCCACATGTAATACCAGGTTTCCAGGTCGTCCTCGGGGAAGTCCTCGTCCAAGTAGTAAAGGCCCGCTGCCTTCCGCTTCGCCATCAACTTCTTCGCCTTGTCTTCGCCCTTCGATTTCACCAACTCGTGGCCTTGCACGGCTCGAAGTTGCCGCTTGCTGGAGTTGGACTGCTCAGCACTCCGGCTCACGGCCAACTCGAGCTTGGTCCAGTCCTTGCCCGAGTCAAGCCACTGGTTGAAGAGGTCGACCTTGTTGTTCAAGAAGGCGCCGGAAAGGCTCGCCGGAAACACCTTCTTGTTGCCAGCTTGCCTGCAAAACGCCACCCACTCGGTGTGGTGCGTGGAGCTGTTTCTTTTGACCTTCTCGGTCGCCACAAGCTGGTCGGCTGTGTTCGCGACAGCAACGAGCGCGTGGGAGTTAGACTGGTCGGCGTTCTTCTGGTCGGCGTTCTTGTGGTCGGCGTTCTTCTGGTCGGCGTTCTTGTGGTCGGCGTTCTTGTGGTCGGCGTTCTTCTGGTCGGCGTTCTTGTGGTCGGCGTTCTTCTTGTCGGCGTTCTTCTGGTCGGCGTTCTTCTGGTCGGCGTTCTTCTCGTCGGCGTTCTTCTCGTCGGCATCATCCTCCGAGCTGTCCTGGTCGGAGTCATCGTCGTCCTCTGTCTCTCCTGAGGAAGACAACGAACTTGGAAGATCAGACAACGAAGACACCGCATCCTCCTCTTCGTCCTCGTCGTCGTCGGCCTTCGTGTCGTCGGCGGCGCCGTCCGTTGCTTCCTTTGCCGTCGCGGCAGCCTGCTTCTCATCCTCACTGGACAACTCTTCGCCGTCCTGGTCTTCGTCGTTGTTCTCGCCGTCGGTGTCGATTTCCGCAATCGTCTTCTCCAGCTCCGCAACCAAATCCCCACAGCCATCGCCTCACAAACGTGGCATTCACTTACATCTTCTAGGGTTCAGGGTTTATAAGGGTTTAACAAGATTTAATTATGACTTTCAAATTTACAGGATTTTGGGTACATTCCAAACACGGTCGAACCCCACCTTCAGCTTCTGAGTTGCTGTCTGCCTCTAGCTGGCGAAGGAGGTCTGGGTTGTTCTTCAGCATCTTCTGCCCTTCGTCACGAGGTGCTGGACCCTCTTGGCCTTTTCGGTGGCCTCGTCTTCCGCCTGCTGCGCAGCGTCAGCTGTAGACGTCTTCGTGAGGATCCTGCGGCGGACCTCCGGATCCGTCTCTTGGCCGCCGGAACGCCGGCTTGCTCTCGAGCTTGCCGTCGTGGAACGTCCTGCTTCGCTCGGGGCCGCTGCCTCGCTCGGGGCCTCGGCCTTGCTGTCACCGTCGAGCACCTTGTCGCTTTTGGTCTTCTTCTCCTTCTTTTCCTTGTGGCCCTTCTTCTCTTTTTGCTCCTTCTTCACCACCGGAACCGCGGTCACCTGCACAGACTCCTTGGCGGGGCTGGCCTCCCTGCGTTTTTTCTCTTTGCCCTGCTGCACCTCAGGCGGCGGAGTGCCACGCTTGCTTGTCGCGTTGTTGTCGTCCTCCTTGGTCGCGTTCTTGGCCACCTTGGTCACGTTCTTCTCCTTGGTCACGTCCTGTGCTCCCGGCTCCTGTTCTTTGGCTTGTTGGTCACGTCCTTTGCCTCCTTGGTCACGTTCTTTGGCTCCTTGGTCACGTTCTTGTCCTCCTTGGTCGCGGCCTGCTTGGTCGCGGTCTTGGTCTCCTTGCTCGTCTTCTTGTCCTTCTTCGCAACCTTCGCAAGCTTGGCCAGCTTGCGTCTCGAAGGCGACAAAGCCGACTTGCCCATTGCTTTGCAAACGCCTAAGGGGTTCAAAGCTCAAAAGACACAAAAACTTGCAGCCGGAACTTACCTATGCACACATACATCTCCCCACGCTGCCGGGATCATGTGTGGAAATTCCATATTGCCTCTGGATTAGGAACTGATGAATGCGTGTCATGCTGCAACACATCTGCATCTTGACATTCGGCCCAGGTCTGTAAATGCTACGACAACAACAACCTGGAATCATGGGTGCATCTCACTGCTGCAGCAAATCTCATCTAGCAACACTGCAATCAATAGCAGAGAGCAGCAATCATGCATGGACAAGACAAAACAAGTGAAACCCTACACGGGACACGTGGATTCACGGTACACGGGGCGCTGCACGGGGCGCGTGGAAACCCTACACGGGACACGTGGATTCACGGTACACGGGGGGGTGCACGGGGCGCGTGGATTCAAACTACAGGGGGTACGTGGATTCACGTTGCACGGGATGCGTGGATTCACGCTGCACTCTGCGCGGGGCACGGGGCACACACAAACGATGCGTGGATTCACGGGTGCACTCTGTGCGGGGCACGGGGCACACACACACGATGTGTGGATTCACGGGACGACCGGGTTTGAGGATTTTCGGCTGGATTGGGGTTTGGTTTCGGCCCGCTGGCCTGAGATTTCTTGGTTTTCGGGGGTCCCTGGGCCCAGCTACAAATAACGCGTATTCACTCCAAATAACGCGTGGATTCACTACAAATAACGCGTGGATCCGGGTACCCGCTCTTCTTTTTTCTTTTTTTTGGTTTGGTTCTGGCCAGCTGCAACCCAGACCCACCCGTGAATCAACATGCCTGGGTGTACCCTGTGGCTGTCGTAGACGAAATCGTGGCATCAGTCCTGCGCACACATGACTGAATGATCTCCATACACGACACGAACCACTGAAATGTATACCGATCATATGAGCTGCTGATTGCGTGCAACGATTACACATCTTCTGTGATCGCATGCTTTTTCATCCATGCAATCACACGAATTCAATGCTCTTCTGTACGTACGTGTTCTGCCCTCACACGAGCTGTGGCTCCGATCCATTGCATGAATCGACTGTACAGATTCATGCAAGACTGAACATCGTGGCCATGTACCACGAAAGCTGGCACTTGTGCAAACGGCTCTATATATAAGGCCTGATGGCTGTGGGCTTTGGGGCTGAAGGGTGCCTACATGAAGGGTTCAACGATCTTCTCTCGAGGGCCATGCTAGCCTTGCTGTAGGAAATCAAAGACCGGCTGAAGCCTTGCCATGTCCTTCCACAAGCTGTTGGTTCGCTTTGAGCGATCCAGTCTGTTCTTGCTGTGCTTCGCAACACGGAGGAAGGATGCAGCCTTTTGGCGCAAGCTTCGTTTGTGAAGCGATCGAAGCTTCGAAAGCGCTCTTCCAAACCTCAGTCATATGGCAAAGAGATGATCGAATTTTACAAGCCCCATACAGTCTTATAACCTTATGTAGCCTTCTCTTGCAAAGAAACTGAATCGGATAGTGCTGGGAGTGCTTAAGATCCTTCCCACCCGTGACCACGGTCTTGCCATTTGAGTTGGTGCTCCGCACTGACATCTCTCTCGCCGCAGAAGCCCGGCGCGAGAGCTTGTAAAGGTAGAGGTCATCGATCTCTGAGTGACCTGAGATGTAAGTGAGTCCAGAAGTGGGGAGGGCGGGCACAAACCTCACGAAAGACTTCTGCCAATTCAAATCATGTGACACGTGTACAGATGTGTGAACTTGAGAGCGTCACCCCCAAAGTCTGCCATGGCGATACGGATGCGACGAACAGGCACCAGCCCCAAGAAGCGTTGGAATAACGGGTGATCAGCCATCAAAGATGATGATGGTTGTTCTAGAATCCAGAAGCAGCCTTTAGAGGTCGCGACCAAAAGGAGGAGTAGGACGCGGCTAACCATTACATTGCCATCCTCCACCTTCTCATAGTGACGCTTGCCCAGCGGCGAACCGGGACTGCGCCCAGTGCTCGAGCGAGACCTGAGATCGATTACATATACTTAGGGTTCGGGGTTTTGGGTTCAGGGTGAACAAGCATAAGGGTTCCAAGACGTGTCAACCGGACCTACAAAATAGTACGTCAACATAAGCTATGCTGTTGAGGCATTACTTTATATAGGTCCGATTGTCACATCCTTTGGGTATAACTGAACAAGTAAGGGTTTCTCGCCCATGTCAGCATCAAGAAGGCAGTTAAGGGAGCTTTGGGGTCATTCTTCAGAATAGGCCCGGAGGACACATCTCAAAATGTTCACGCGAAGCCTCGATAAGCACGGTAGGCTTTCATGAACCTAGAACCTGCAAGGCTCAACAGCGCATGACTGGATCCAACGCACATGCAGCCTCTATATTCACAACGCCCGCCGCAACGTCTCACATGAACCATGCGCTGAATCACACGTCACATGCTTCATCTCGCGGGAACGCTTGAAACGGCCTACACTTCAAATCGGCGGACCCATTGCGGACCCCAATCAAACCCTTAGGTGTAAATCTCTGATCTATAGAAGACTACGACCTACACCATGCAGGAAACGCAAACCTGAGATCGGCCATTCATAAAATGTGTGTGTCCTTCATCTCCATGCTTGCAGCAGCCATGCTTGTGTGGTGGGACGTCGCGCTTTCGCTTCTGATTCTGTATAATCGTCGGCGTATCAACAGTGTCTTCAATCTCTCAAGTCCTGTCGTCGTTATAACAGACAGCGGCAACACATGATGCAACGTCAAATGCCATGTCCCTCTGGTAAGGATATAATATAGTGCTAGTGGCATATGTCATGAAACACAGAAGTTCGCTGGAGTGTCGAGATATTGTAGAACGTTATAATGAAAGAGGCATATGTCATGAAACCCAGATCGAATGGCCAGGAATCTACAAAAAGAAGTGCTAGTGGCACGTCATGAAACCCAGACTGTCTTGGAATCCATAATGTATAGTGCTAGTGGTGTATGAAACCCAGAAGATCGAGGAATTAATGGCAGGGATGCCCCGCATAGGGCGTAACGCTTTAGGGTTCATGGGTTCACGTTGGCTCTCTTTATCTATTTCGGTAGCAAAATGCCAGCCCACCCAAAAGCCTTGACCCACATGCCTCGATCGAACTTCCACCCGAACCTTTGCACATAGCAGCGACTATTCCACCCCGAGAAAACTTTTGCACACACCAACGACCTTAAACACATACAACCCAAAGGCAATACCTATATAGGGTGTTGTTCTTGCATGAGGTTTATTNNAATAAACCTCATGCAAGAACAACACCATAACCCCCCATGCAAGAACCGCAGCCAAAAGGCTATTACCAGGGAACTTCAAAGACACTACAACCCAAAAGCCTTGCCATTAAACTGCCCACGCCCCACACCTGATGCAAGAACAACACCCCTTTACCTTGAAGCACCATATAGAACCCAAAACCAGACTGGATCCGGGAACAACCTCGAGAAACGTAGCCAAAAGGCTCTTGACATACCAGTGACCTTTAGACACGGCAGCACCCACAACCCAACACCTTAAAACCTCGAAATGCTTCGCTAGGATGATTGCCAGAGCCAAGCCACATAAAAACCCACGTCGAACACACCGGCGCTGTAACATGGCCAGCTCCAGGCCTGAGCCTGGACACCTGGAGCAGGGCGTAGGCAAACCCTTCTGGGGTTAGGATATTCATCCTCACGTCGTCCAGGTTCAGCTCCAGCACGGTGGCGGAACGCCCAGCCTTCAATGCAAGAGGGCAACACGAAAACCCCAAACCCTGAACCTTTATTCCCTTCACACTTCACACCACACGCAACATCCCGACCCAAACCCTGTATGTTCCACCTCCCATTCTCCGCGCGTGACGGCCATTTCCCCAGCAAAAGCTTCGAAGTGATCCAGCATTCCCCACGGAAGGCCCGCAATTCGAAACAAGGCCGCAAGTAGCTCGACCAAGACCTCTGTCGTCTGACATGAACGAAGACCCTCAAGCTACCTGCTGCCCGGACACCAACTCCCAACAAAACCAAAACATACCTCGTGCCATCTGAAGCTCAAGCGGGGCTCTCAAGTGCTTCAAGCCCCTGAAAATCCACTTCCATTGTCTGCGCCGGACCGCATGAGCATCCATCCGCTTTGTTCGATCCATGGCTCGTTTCCCCATGACGATTTCTTCAAGGATTTTTCTACAAGTGATTCTGGCGTTACGGGTGAAAAGTCCAAAGGGTTCAGCTGGCCCAGCGGGGGCTTAGGTCGCTATATATATATATAGATATATAGATATACATATATATATATACACACCACATACACACACACATATATATATATGTATGTATATATATATATTAGTTTTTGTTTTATATTTGTATGTGTGTATATAGGAACGGAACTGAAACCCCTTTGCGCTATAGGGCAAAGAGCGTTTCAGTTCCGTTCCCCGAGGAGGTCGGTGGTTTGTCACGGTTCGGGATGAGGCTGTGTGGACCTATTGACTTCTTCGGAACGACAAATATGATGCAACCACTTTACTATAAGCCCCAGAAGTGGTGTGAACATAGAGATCCCTGCGAGTTGGGGGAGCGGGCATTGGGTTCCAGCACACCGAACTTCATACTAATTTCTGTAATCCCACACATACAGAATAGCCCTCCACCGAAAGATACAAACGGACCATCTCATCACATGCTGAAACTCTGCAAACCTACACCCTCCTTGAACTCTGGAAATGACCCTACAACCCTCCTTGTCTTCGTCAAAGCTTGGAGTTGTCCTTGTCCCCGTGAAAGCTTCGAGTTCCTCCTTCACACAGGCTGAATGGGCTTCCACCAAAGGAAAGAAAGGGAGCCCGATCAAATGTTTATCAAACTCTTCAGCTCTTCTCCGATGCAAACAGAATATCCGTGCGCCGAAAAAACACAAACGGACCCCTCTCATCAGGTCTTGCAACCCTACACCCCTCCTTGAACTCTGCAACCCTGTAAACACCCCTTCCTTGCCTTCGTCAAAGCTTGGAGTTCTCCTCGTCCCCGTGCCACCTGCACACAAACAAAAGGAAAGAAAGGGGCTCGTCTCCGTCAATGCTTCGGGTTCCCCTCGTCCCTTTGAGTTCCTCCACATAGACAGAATGGCCATCCACCGCAAAAGGAAGAACCTAACCCCTCAAGTGCCTAGATCTTTAAACTCTGCAACCCGCCTTGTCTCCGTAAAGCTTCGGGCTCTTCTCGTCCCCGTAAAAGTTTGGTGTTCCTCCACACAGACAGAATGGCCATCCACACAGACAGAATGGCCATCCAAAGAAACGTACCCCTGTCAGGAAAGATAAAGAAACGGACCCCTCTCCAGATAAGACATTTATATATAACCTCTACAACCCTACCCCTCCTCGTCTCCGTGAAAGCTTCTAGTTCTCCTGGATCGTTTCCGTGAAAGCTTCGATTTCCTGCAGAGCGGGAACCACCAAACCAAAATTGCAGATGAACACTCGAGCCCCAAAGCCCAAGGACTTAAAACTGGCCACAAAGCACGAATTCTAAACAAGAAGTTGAAACACCAAAGACCGCACAAGCCAAACACTGCACAAGCCTCTTAGCCATGAGCCCTAGACCTCATATTCTTCCGAACCTTGCAAGAAGCACTGAACCCGGCCTCGCAATGGTGAATGTCAGGCACACCTGCCCGGAACATGGTTTAGAGCAGTACTGGGCTGGGGGTATAGAGGTAGGATTTCGGTCTGAGCACAAAGTGTGATGCCAACTGAGACCGCACTCATTTTCTAGCGGCGTCCGCGCACCTTGTAAATGCACACCCCAGCACTATCTGCAGTGACAATGCACATCCGGAAACTTCACCCCGGCACTGCTGTCTTCAGCGATGATCGCAGATTTCAAAGATCTGCCTCCCAGCGGCAAAAGCCATCCCAATCAGAGCCCTGGAGACTGTCTCCAGAGGTCTGGATGAAACACCAGGCTGCTTGCTGAACAACAAAGGTGATTAACATTTATCATTTATGTATAATCAAAATCAACACTGTAGCATCGTGATGCACAAACACACCAATCATGCCCAACGGGCACGACTCTTGGCTTCTTCCCAGGCAGCAGCTGTAGTCTGGAACTTGGACCACGTCACCTGGCCGAGGGCCTTCTTGGCACCTTCACCAGCTGCTGTATCCGCACCACCGGGCTCACCCAGCCTCTTCACCACAAAGGCTCGCGTGCTGACCCGAATCTCGATGGCCTCAGTAAACACAACACGGCAGGCACAACACATTCCATCTCCTATACAATTCTGGATGCACACATGCAGCCGCAGACTGCCATACTCTGCAACAACCAAATGCCGAAGAGAGGCTGCGCGGCCAAAGCACACAGTGTAGCCGAACTTTCCAAGGTAGTGGCCGTCCTTCTCAGGCCACGCCTCTTGCGGCAAACCCATGGCCACCAAATCGAAGCCTTTGAACTTTGAACATGGGCACTTTCTCCACCGATGCTGCAGCCTCGGGTTTGGTCTTGGCACCATCGGTCTTCTTGGCTTTGCCTTCAACGATTTTGCCTGCATCGGCCGCCTTGGCTTGCTTCATGGCCTTGGCGGTTTGGTTCTGCAGCGGCGTCGGCGTCCAATCATCCATCAGGAGCTGCACCTTATCTGCCCGCCTTGGCTTTTTCAGCGCAGGAGTGCGCTGCCACTCCTCAGTGCCCACAGGACACTCGTGCGCCTCCTTCTCAAAGCAGGCTGCCAGTGAGCGCTTCAGAGGCGGTCCTTATAGGCCTGAAAGAAAAGTCACCGGGTCAATAGAGATAATCAAGCCACTTTGGATCCTGTTGGCAACAAGTCCTTCATCCAAACAGCGGGACACACAAACACGCGCAGAGCCTCAGCTGAACCAAACTGCTTCAAAGAAATCACGATAGTCCTTCTTGGCACTCTCTTCTCCAAAGAAGAGCTTCACGTGCTGCTCGTCCCTGAGGATGCGGCCGGCCGAGGGCCCCATACGGACGAGCATCTGCTCAGCATACTTCAAGTACTCAAAGTACAAGGGATGCCTTGCAAGTACTTACGGTAGCAAACTGCGTGGGTTAACCCTCTACACAAAGCTTGCATGCAGCTACAAGGACATCCAATCTGTTGATGTGCTTGTGCTGGATTTACGTCGGGGAGGGCTGTGGAATAGTCTGGTTCAGTCACAGCTGGCTCATCCATTGCAGCGACGCGGCACCAAACCCCTTTTTCACTTCACACACAAAGTCTTGCTTCACTTACTTGCGTATGCTCTGGATGCACACGTGTGAGCTGCAAGTAGTGTTGACGACTCAAGGGGCTCTACGTAGCCACACCCTTGACATCAGTGCAGTTGCGGCC
>CAJNJA010076663.1:662-21451 GCA_905231915.1 Symbiodinium necroappetens
TACGCAAATGAGGGGGCAGCTGAGACGCTCATGGACCTGACGAGTGGGGCGGCCAGTTCAACGACTCCCTTTACACGATCAGCCGCACCAAGACCTGAGGGAGAACAACATGAAGCCCCCAGTGAGCCTAGGAGCAACAGAAGAAGAGGCTTCACCAGCCCAAGCTCGCTCGACAACGACGATTGATGTTACGTCGATGGGGGTTCTTAAGTGATTGTCAGCATGTCTAGCATGTCCTTCTATTGGGGGCCTCTTGCTCACATGTCAGCGAGTGAGGGTGAAGGAACGCAGCTTATGGCATCTTGCTCCAGAAGTGGTCACGTTCTCAGGGAGAGATGGCGCCTAAGGTGGTGTTTTACTTGGATGTGCAGCAACCCCCGTAAGGGGGGAACGAGAAGCCATAGCTGGGAGTAGAAGTTCGCACAACCGCAAGGGGACCGTGCCCCGTGAACAAAGGCAGGGGGCCAACCAACTAGGTAGGGTTGCTTTTGAATCCTGTTGCTGTTTGCCGCGGTCATGTAGCCCCTGTCGACTGAGTCAACAACACGGAATACAGACAAATCTCCCAAAGAGAGTAGAGGCTTCGGGGGTGGGGAGGTGACAGGTAGTGCTGCCGTGCTGCGAGGTTCCGTTCGGGATGAGGTCGGGAGGCAGGTAGGTTGGTTTAATCCGGTAGAGTCCATGTGCCAGGGGGAGCCAGAGGGGTGATTGAATGCAGGGTTATGACCTTCATTTAGTGCTTCACATTGTTGCTTTTTCTGACTGGCACACCCCACATCCCTCACAGAGTGGAGCTCGGTTGAGGGACCAACGTAGAATGCACTGTGGATGACCCAGGGGAGCACACATCGTGGGTTCTACTACTTGGTCACGGTCTTAGGAGGGGTGTTTTNNGCGGGAACACAGCTGCAAAACCCCAATACGGGGTAGTCAAGACAGAACAGTCGTGCGCCGTTGAGGGGTTGGCCCTCGGGCCGGGGGTCTTTGACCCCAAACCCCCAGCAAGCAAGCAAGCAAGAGAGAGAGAGAGAGAGAGAGAGAGAGATGAGTTTAATGGTCCTACAGCACACTCAGAGGCCTCCCTGCTGACATCTCCGAGGAGGACTGGTTGCGGCACCACTCCCTTTCATTACTTAGCCCGAAGATCTGCAAGGGGAGCCATCTGGAAACAGCAGCGTTCACCTTATTACTCGGTGGGATTTGTCAGTACTCCGGTTTTGAGGCGATGTGCAATCCCCAGAGGGCCAGTGAGCCTTATGGTCCTTGGTTCTGATGTGCTTTCCGGGGACAACGCACGGAAACCCTTCCCGTTGCAGTCACATTGTCTTACAGTAGCACAAGGAGCTGAAGTATGTCTTTCAGAGCTACGGCGATGTGAAGAGTTCGGCTCTCGGGAAAGGGAATCAGACGGAGACCCGTCCAGGCGATGCAGGGGCAGCCAAATCTTAAAGTGCATGTCCTACAAGCAACCACCACCACAGACCATAGGCACAGTTTGAGAATCTGCTTTGCAACTTTGTTAAGATGCAGCTCATGTGGCAGCAGATGTCATTCCAAGACCTACGAGGAAGCTTGTGTCAATAGTAAATCGGGCGCATTCCTGTTCCTGCCGAGACATTCGAATCTTGAGAGCAGAAGATCGTGGCTCCCGGCATGTTTAGAAGCAACATTGCCCTCCGATTTGTGTCAGACAGCTGGTAACGAGGTTTTACCGGAGCAAGTGGATGTGATTCTTGAGCGTTCGTTCTGTGCTCTTCCACATCAGGAAAAGGGAAGGGTGCCGACCTCAGCGACCTTAGCGGATCATGGCTTCGGCAGGTCAGCCGATCGAGCGTGCCTGGCTCAACATCCAAGGCAACCAGATCTCTGGCAACCCTGATTCCATCGCATGGGTCACCTACTTTGAAAAGGAGCCTTGCGAGGACCTGAACTGTTGCGGCATCTCAGACTCTGTTTGAGTCTAGCTGGCCCCGAAAACGAGAGTCCAAATGGTGAAGGCTGCGTGCCCGGGCCCCCATCCGCAGGGTTTGCGTGCCTGCTGCGTGCATAACACCTCGGGTAGAGCATCCAGCTGTGGGCACTGACCACTGTGATGGCAAGGCAGCGGTTCAAGCTGCACGTTGGTAGTGGATTTGCCAGCTAGCTTCACGACACAGACAGAATCTCCTTGGCATGTCGATACCGCAAACACCGCAAACTGCCAAGCAGCTGCCTAGCCAATAGTCAATAGTCTTGATATGTCCAGTAAAGCTGGGCCCACCGCGGTTACAGTTGGCTCCATCAGTGGCGTCTCGCCGCGTGTTGGATCAGCTAACAGACGCCAAATCATCCCAAATCCGCTACGAAAACAAGACAACCCGTAAGCCAGCAGCTCACGTAGTCAATGTGCAGACAGCGAATCGGCCAGATGTCATGTCTGCGGCGGTCCGTGCAAAGATCCTTGAGCTCCATCATTCCCATGATGCAGCCTCTTGATTCGCAAGAGATGCTACGTGAGCACTTGTGGATTCCCGGATGTTGGGAGTACCACCGGCACTTCGCAGCGACGTTACTTAAATATTGTAAAAGAATGGCGGTAAAAGTCATGGCATGGTGCTTCCGATGAAGGGCTGGGAGGACAACATCCATCTGGGAGTAGGTCTACGAGTTGCTGATTCTTGCCTTTGTGTTCCGCTCCCTGCTTTCAGTTCGGATTGTGGGTTCACAAGCCCGGGAGCGCATTTCAGGCTGCGCGGCAGAGCGCCGACGCGGCACTGCGCGGCTTTGCAGAGCAGGATGCAGCTTGGGCCGTGAGCCGCGAGCTGCCCGACGACGATTTTTTTTGGCTTTCAAGTGGCCGGAAGTGGATTGGATGCCTGGACGACAACAAGGAACTCTGTCAGTCGGTACGAACTGGGGAGCACTCGCAAGTTTTTCCCAGATGCATGATTCCTCACTGTAGGCTGCTGAGCGACGCTGACCCAAATGTGCGCTTTGGCCTGCACTTTGGAATTTCGTTGAAGGCATGTCAGCCGAGAGTCATCAAAACACCTGTACGGTTGGAAGCCTATCTGTTGCTGCTGCATTCTAGGCAGTTCTTTGGCGCTCAAACTCTGTGCCGAGCCTCCGCTTTATTTAGTCCTTGCAGGTCCTTGCAGCCAATTTTGAATGGTTTGATTATTGTTGCCGTCCAAGTTGGGGTGCGGGCTCCTTTTATGCTCATCTCATGCCGTTGCTGGTCCGATGTCTATTTCTGGGGTTCATAAATGCTTCCGAAGAGGACGCGTGCAGCGGGCTGCGCAGGGCTATCCGGAGCCTGCAGCAGGCGATCTCAAGGACCGTGGGAAAGTTGGCAAACTCCGACTGAGCTTTGGAGATGACGGAGATGAGGAGGTTCATGTGCATTGGAAAACACCCTGAAATCCCTCCTCTCAACTTGAGCAGGACTGGGTGCCTGTGCTGCTGAAGCACCTGGAGACGGATGCGACGAAGCCCTCGAAGCAGCAACTCGCGGCTTGCAACCCAATCAGAAGACACGACATGCTTTGATGCTGTTTGTTGCCACTTCGCACCGCAAAACCAGCACGACGCAAGGGCGACAAAGTAGCGTAAGAAGGTTTGTCAAGGCTTCAAGGTGGGTATGTGTTTAAAACCGTGTGCGCACAAGGGCGAAGCACAAGGCGATTTTCGAGCTACAGGCTGCAACCATAATAAGGAACAACCCCCATCTACAGCCACTCTTTGCCCGATATGTGTGAGCATCATCGGTGCGCTCCTGCACACTCTGCAGTTCGGATTTGGAAGGTGGTGGCACTGGCCGCAGTCGTTGTCGCTCTTTGCAGCACAACTTGGATCCTTGACTCAACCTTTAGTCCCTTTGAGATATCGCGATGCAGTGCAGCGTGAAACCTGAAAGCCAGGCATCATGGCCTGTATGTGGGTAGTTCTCGAAATTAGGGTTCCTTTTCAGGTCCCCAATATAGTACGGCACCCTTATAAAGAGGACCCGCAATGGGACCCTGATTTAGAGAACTACCCATGTGAAGCCTAAGTCAGCCGAAAAGATAAAGCATCCATCCCGAAGTACTAAGAGCTCGCTGAGCTCGAAGGAAGACTGGGGTAGCAGATCTTCTCGCTCTGGCCGAGCGGCAGCCGAAGATCGCTTGGGGCACCCTGGCTCGGGCCCTACTTGCATCGCGGCTTGTCGCGGCTTGGGCACGGGAGTGCCTGGCCCACCGAAGCATGGCTCTTTGCAGCACGCAGCCAGCACCCCTTGGGACCCCTGAGGTCATCATTCCTGAGCAGCTCTCAGAGGCCTCGGCGGCTCGGCTTGAGAGCGCCGTAAGTGAATTCCGCCATGCGAGGTTGTGCACAAGTATTTGAAGGCTGATGCACCTCGGCCGGCGTTATCTGAGAAGTGGGTGAGACAACGCGTTTTGAGATCGCGCCTCCGAGGCTCGGACACTTGCCCTGCTACACCACGCCCAGGGGATGCTCGACATGGCAGTGAGATATCAGCCAACGTCGGACGAGGCAGCGGTGGCCCGCTTGGGAGTAGAATCCTTGTGCAGCCTTGGCGAGGCTCCGACAGGGACGCTTGGAGATCCAGACTTTTCGCAATTCGCCTGGATTTGGATACATCTCCGGACAGCTGTTTCCTAGTCTAGGGTCGGACCCGGGGTGTGTAAGGTTGGCGCTGCAGACTTTGACACAGTGGTCCAAGGCAGGAAAGCGGAGCTTTGCTGGGCAACCCTTGAGTTCCTTGTGATTCGGAGGTGATGGGGCTGCAGCTGCTGGAGCACGGTGGCTTCGCCCAGTACCTCACCGGGCTTTTGAGAGCCTCGGTTGAGAAGATTAGAATCACAACTGCTGCTTCACTGTGCAAAAACGGCAGATCAAGGGTGTACTGGCACTTGAAAGATGGTCATTCAATGTAAGCATGCCTTGCATGCTGGCTTCACGCACCGAGCACTCCATCCTGGGGCTACCCTGGAGCTTCTTCACAGTGGCTAGCAAGCCACGGTCCTGTACTGTTCCACTGCTACGCCCAGCGTGGCAACAGCTTGAGCATTTTGCGATGAATATTGCAAGCAGCCGGGGCTTTTGGCTGGTGAAGTGAGATTGGCGTTGGGCAAATTTAGCCATGTTGGCAATTGCGACTGCTGGTCCTGCCTGCTGCAACATACCCAGTCATGTTAGCTCTCCGATGTCTTGTGTCCTCTTGCCGACACAGGTGGTCCTGCGGGCAACTTTGAAGTCGTGATGGATGCCGTGGCTTGCTTTGACAATTTTTTCGTGCCAGCGGCTGATGGTGACCGAACCACTCGAGGGCAAAACGAGAGATGCATCTCACGCGAGCAGCATGGACACCCAGGTAGTGGAAGTCCTTCGCAGGACACCAGGTGCTTTCATCATATACGAACCAGAAACTCGGCAGCAAGCTTGAAGCGTCCCATGTTGGAAGGCAGCATGTGTCCCGTTGGTTCTGCACCGCCAATACGAGGTGCAGACGCCCGTGCCAGCACTGGAAGGCATATGGCTAAAACAGCCTTGCCCCTTCTAGTCTAGTCGACTGCCCGAATCAGGTAGCTGAGCATAACTGAGATGAGCTGTGGTCGAACACTCACCTCCCCTCCCTACTAGTTCGCCCTAGCTCTCTCTCTGTGTCTCTCTCTGTCAGGATGCACAAGTTTGAACTTCGCTGTCAGGCCTCCTCGGTGCAGTCACTCGAGCGAGCCTGCGCAGCATATGGGGGGCACTGAGTGGTGGTACAGTAACAGACATGGCATGGGCCAAAGGGCCTCCGCATCAGGATGAAGGCTCTCCTGCCTACACTGCAGAGCGCTGCGCAGCAACAGGTGCAAAGCTTAGTTTTCATGTCTGCCCTGAGCTCGAGCAGCAAGGCTGGACGTAAGTGGTCTTGGCCGTACTGACCGGCTGACAGAGGTCTCGCTCGACATGGCTGAAGGGCGGCTGCTTCAACGCTGGGCCGAGCTAGCATCTGCGACGCATTCACGTAGACATCTGCCCGCACAGAAACCCTAAACTTCTTTCGGTTCAATTAGGATGCACGGGCGATCCACAGAGTGCTTTACACCCCCGCTTGTGACCGTGCCGATGCTGTGAAGCAACAGACCAGGCTGGAACCCTGGTGGAGGCATACACTCAGCTTCTTTGGCTTGATGCCGAATCTTCGGAGGTGCTGTGGCTGTGTTGCAGTCAGCTGCAGTTGTGGTCGTGCTGGATGTGTACCTTGTTGAAGTTTATTGAAGGCATGATCAGACATGCCAAGCTAATAGCTCTCTGAGGCCCTAAGACCCTAAGACTGAAAAGCCCCGTCTAGCATTTTCACTCAAAACTAGATATTGCAAGCCGAAAGGCAATGGCCTCAGCAGATCATGGCATAGTTAGCCAATAGCATCACCAGTTCTCGCCACAGTATGAAGTTCTTCAAGCAACAGACGTGCTGGACCTATGGCTTCTGGGCAAGATGCACTGAGGCTTGCCTTCATCGGGGCCTGCTTCGTCGTGCACCCACAAGTGGCACAAGCCGTGGCAGAGCTTTGGGCAATTCTGAAGGACACTGGAGCTTTCAACCCCACTCCGCCACCCCGCTGCGTAATAGCATCAATACACACGCACACACACTTGTGTATTCATCCTCAGTCTCCAACCTTGTCGGTAGTGGGTGGGAAAAGAACCTTGTCAGTCTGGACTTCTGGATAGAGTCACGCTCCATATTCTGGTCTCACGGCTCGATCATTTGATACAACATTCGCTCCCTTGCCAGGTTTATGGCTTGAACTGGTTGCCATTTCTGATGCAGGTACATCACCAGGCATCAAACTCTTAAGCATGCCGTTGGTAGCAGCAGAGGCCATTACTTGCTTCTTGACATATTCCTAGCACCTGACACGAACTAGATGTGCCTTCTTTCTTGGTACATTCCGGGCACGACCTTTTTTGTGGTTTTGTGAGATAAGAACTGCTGGCACCCAAGCAACTCGGCCGGCCCGAAGCCTGCAGAGGATGCACAGCGCGACAGCAAGCTCCCAGAGGGTGCGACTTGACTGCCCAGCGATTATTGCTAGGTTTACGGCTTGATGTTGGAGGAGTTTGGGCAAGTCAGAAAAATGTTTGCTGAGGGGACAGAGGCATCAGCACGAGGTGTCTATGTGATATTATGTGATGTACTGCGATGCTGAAAGTTCATGTAGGTTTGCGGACGTGTGTGCACGTTGACGTCTTTGTGTGCCGTGGTGCGAGTGTGTGTGTGTGTGTGCGCGCGTATATCATGCGATCATGTGTGCATGTATTAAGAAATGTACATACTACGACGTGGATTATGCATGAATATGTGTACAAGTCTGTATGCATGCTGTATACACACAAGTAGATAAGAAAGTGCTCCGAGGCTCAGAGCATGGCCTTAGACAGGGTGTGGAGTTGATACAAGGTTTCAGCATGCTTCGGCTGTGGCTTCTGTTTCAAGCCGCAGTTTCAAGGAACCTTGCGGTTCGACTCTCTCGTCCGCATGCGCTGGCATTCAGGTGATGCCAAAGATCCTGCATCGCCTGGTGGAGCCGCAACCGGGCCCAAAGAGGTTTGGGCTTTCGGGTGGCCTTACGTTTGAGTTCGACGGAGGTTTAGTAACCATTTAGTACCATACCGGCATCTTCTTCTCTGTTCTGAATGGGGTTATTGTGTATCTGAGTATCTGTACACATGTGCACGTACACCAACGAGTACACACACGAGTTGGTATGGTATATTATGGTATCCTGGGAGCAGACAAGCAGATGGTGCGCAGAGCTACAAAGGTTGGGACGGCGAAGGATTGGAATGAAACCCGACAGGTCAGCAGGTGGCTCGGGTTGAGAAACGGGCGAGCACAACACTACAATGGACGCAGGGCAAACGCAGATTAACATTGCAGTAGTTACGATAAGTCACGTGGAACCTTACTCGTAGGTTGAGGGATCGAAACCAAGTGGAGCAAACTTGAGCAACTTGAGGTCTATCCTATCCTTCGTTCGTTTTGGACGCTTCGACTCGCCTCACACAGAGGACTTCTCCCTAGCGCACTTGACCATAATTTGCAGTCGAAGGTCAAGGCACAGCTGTGCAGTGCTGCGCACGCTCTGCCCCTGCGGAGGACCGCAGCGACCTTGTGCAGCTTCGCAGCTCCCAGCAGGACATCCTCGTGGACATGTGACTTGGAGACTGTTTGCCGGGGTACATCACTCATAACGGCAAGCTCCCTGTACAGGCTCGATAGCTCAAAAGCCCCGACATTGCTGCAGCCTGACAACAAGGTACTGCATCGCGGCGGGGACTGCCGAAGCCCAGCTGGTTCTCAATGGCCTGTTTCGAGGCTGCACTGGGTCATGAATACGACCTACAGGATCGGGTCAAGCATTTGTTGAATCTCAGGTTCAGCAGCCTCGAGAAGTCTGAGTCTGCGACAGACTTGCTCGGCATGGAGGTGGTTTGGTACGCGTTCCAAGGCCATCTTGCAACATTCAAGGGCGGCTCAAACAACCAAAACACCCTTGGAGCATTCACGCTGCCTTGTGTTTCCGAAAGGGATCTCCGAAGTGTTGGCAGACGAGCCAGCGATCCCGGATGTCTACAACAAGGTTCTCTCCACCGTTTTCAGGGCACCGCAGACGCATTCGTGTACCTAGTGGCCTAGTGAAGTTTTCAGGCCAGTTCAAGATGCCTTGTTACAACGAATCAGCATCGGCTCCGCTCATGAAACCCAGGTATCCTCTGCGCCTGCAGAAGTTCTTTCCACGGGGGCGGCCTTGCTTCGAGGCCTGCAAGGGAGCAGTGACAAGCATGAATGCCTGTGCAAGTCGCAGTCTAGATGTAAGCCCCTGAGAGCTTCGAGGCTGCGGCCCTCACTTCGAGGAACGACTCCAGGCAACATTGCCGATGTTGAGTTGTTTCGCGAGTCTGCAAATTCGGACCTACCCGCGCCGTTGGACTTCGAGTTCGAAAGCATGTGGCAGCAAAGGCGAAAGGCTTGGTCCACAAATGTCTACAGTGCACCGCTTAAGACCGAGCCGAGAGTCACCGGAGGCCCACCTTGCACCAGCTGTACAATGGCTTATGTCCGTCGTGGCGCAGATCCCCCTGCAAGCCAGCGAGGTGATTCAGGAACTTTGCGGGCAACACGTCAAGCATTATTTAGCCAAAATTTTGGACCAATAGTGAAGACGAAAGATGACACCCACGAGCGTCAGCAGACAAGCAACTATATAGTACTCAATTGACCGGGGATGTGCATCTGTGATGATTCGGCTCGCTCTCCACACTAACAGGTATGCTGGCAAGCTTTTGCTGCCGCACTTCGAGGAGTTCCTGAAAGTGGTTTGTCAGGCCTCTACGCTGAGACGTAATGCTTCTTCCACAGTTCCGCCCTGGACTGTTCACAAGGTAGCACAGTCAGCCCCGAGCGAAGTTGATGCTTCTCTTCATGGTGCATTGGTCGGCATTACGTGCCTCGGTCCGCATGCCCCCTGGTGTTGCGACAGCAAGTGCAGCAGCAGAATCAAATCCTTTATTCCACCAGGCGCGACCTTCCAGATGAGCAAGCAGCCCATGCATTTGCAAACGTGTGTGATGGCAGCTGGGATGCAACCAGAGCTAGACTTATTGTGCGAGCTGTTGGTCAGACGAGGTGCTGGGACCCTGCTGAAAAGCGGGCTGGATATTTCCAGTGAAGCAGGCGTTTTGCTCTTAGGTTCTGGATTGGGCAAGCATTTTTGGGTGTGGCACCCTGGGAGTGGTTCAGACTACTGCTAGGGTCGTTCATCGTTTGCTTCTTGAAACTGCAACCCCTGGGTGCCCTGTCAGGCCGAGCAAGCTTCCATCGCGTGCTCAGCCGCCTGCTGCGATGTGTGAGCGAACCTCGACCACCAACAGCTTGGATTGTCGTAACTTCTGCCGGCGGAGCATGCGCAGTGATGGTGCCCATCCGGTCTCGTTTCCAGGTCGCGGAGGAGGCTGGCACAGCACCTCTCACGGCTGGTGCGCCGAAAGCCTCGAGGCCCACGAACTTCATAGATTGCTCGTGCTAGCACGGAATCGCCACATGCCTCAGACTGTCGCGTTATGTTGGCTTCATGCCTGTAGTCATGCAGAGATCCAGGTCTCCTTGCACTGAAAAGCTGATAATAAGAATCCGGTAAGCTCCCTTCCAGGACTGCATCACGGTGTTTGGCCAGCCACCTGGCAGCTCACATGCGAGCTGTAACACGCGTGCACAATGGGCAGGACTGTTTGGCCTCTTGGCCTCTCTTGCGAGCGGGGCTGATATGTGATTTGGGCTGGACTCAGGATTCTTGCTTCTGCACTGGTCACTTGGCATCCACTGAAGCTTGAACTTGGCTTCTCTACAGGATCATGACTTGAAAGCTGATTCTTCCTTGGCAGTGGGTCGGAGATGAAGAAGGTCTTGCAAATCCGGCTGCTGTCGCAGATGCTGAGGGCATCTACAGCACCTTTGTGCCAGACCCTGCTGATGGCAGCACCCGCTACGAAAGATGCAGCGAAAGGAAAGCCCATCTTTGAGTACTCCGATGCAGCTCGGCTGTATGTATGCCTTGCCCACATCTTCGTTCGTTACGTGCGCAAGCTTCCCCGTAGCTGGCGGGATGCAGTCATTTCCACAACTGCTCTTGCAGCAGCTCCTCACTGCTACTCCTAGACTCTCAGTGCAGTTGTATCCTGACGCTTGATGCACTGTTAGGCTGTGCGACTACGTGTCTCCTCCGCCAGAAGCCGTATCGGCAAACCTCACGGTTTCCCGCCTCGTTTTGCCCGAGGTGGCCGTGCAGGTGAACGTCTTGGCACTGCTCCGTCGAGCTGCGATGGCAGCTGCAGAGGTTCCCGAGGCCTACAGGGGCCTAAATGGAGAGCAGGGGTCCGGGGAGTTGGAGGTGCTTTGCCCGGAAGGACGCAAGCAGATCCGCATGGACAGGGCCTAACATGTGTCTATGTGAAGCAGGGATGTGTGTTGGTCGCCGCACCCTGGGAGGCGGCCCTGGCAGAGGGACTGGCGTCATTGGCTGTGGCCTGTTGCAAGGCTCCCGGGCCGGGTACAGAAATCATAGGGAGCCGGAGGTGTCCAGTTCGGAGCACTTGCTCTGAAGGATGGGCAATTGGCTCCGCTGTCTTCGCTGGCAGCGCTGTCAGCCAATCCTGACGTGGCACGCAGCCACGTGATGCCTCATTTGGTGTCTTGCCTTCGTCATTTTATCTGCAACCACAACCTCCATGGCTTTGGCATGGCTGCTACTGCAGGTCCGCGGAGCCTCAGATTAACTAGTAATTAGTACCGTCGTCTGAGGATGTCATCTCCAGCGCGGCATTGTGCTTTGGCTGCATGTCTGCCGAAGCTCACATGCGATCGCACGCTGAACATGCTGCATGCGCCCCGGAACAGAGGACACATGTACAGCACGGCCGCGCTGCAGAGGAGCCTTCGCGCGGGTGCCCAGCAGTCGCCGGGCTTGAAGCTTGAGTCCAGTCTTGGGAGGACCTGATCCCTTTCCTTGATCTTTGCTCCTGTCTGGCGGCTGCTGCAGGCCCTGACATGTGTCTGCCAAGCATACATTGGCAGAAGGAAGCAAGCTTGCAGCTCATGGCATCGATTCAACAGGTGATGCGCTGTTTGCCTCTCCACAGGTGGCTCGGGCTTTGGACCTTTCGCATTGACGTCTTTGGATGCCAAAGCTGTTCCATGCCCTGCTTCTCGTGTTGGTTTTCCATTCGACTAGGAGCTCCTGCGTCACGACGCAGTAGTCCGAGTATGAGAAGCATCCGTTTGAAGCACGCCCCTGTCATGTCTCGCATGTCTCACAGGTGCCGCCGCTGGCCCAACTTGCGGTGGCTGCATTGGCTTCTACAGAGCGCACCCGGCTGATCATTTGAGTGGCATGGGCATAGTCTTCAGGCACACTGAGAACAGAGTAGAACAGATTTCTGGAAGCATGTTCGAACCTGGTCGTGGCTTCGATGTCTTGGATGTTTCGGGATGTTTGGGGGCTGTTTGTTGAAGGTGTAGGGGCTGTACTGTGGTGGCTTGAGCTGCTTTTGGGCTCGAACTCGTGAAGAGTTGCTCAGATGCGAGTGTCCAAGATGCCAGCTGCCTCATGCATCGCGGTGTGATCAAAGTATTTCTGCATGCATGCTGCGCGAGCCGAATCTGGGTAGCCTGTGATGTCGCTCTTTTTTTTGTGCCAGGCATGATGTGCTGAAGCCTGTGCTGGTTTTCTTGCAGCGACTGCTCACGTCGCGAGCTCTCTCCCTGGGCGAAGGCTGCAACACTGCATTCTGGAAATGTGTTCATTGCAGATCCTTCCTGTGATGTGTGCCAAGCCAGTCAGCTACTCGTGGCGAGGCGACGTCTCCAGCTTGGCGCAAGCTATTTTTACCAGCTTCCACGCATGGCCAAGGCATCTTGAAGTGTCGTTTGCTGCTGCACGCCAGCTTGGCATGGACCGGCCTGTGTAGATTAGGGTTACCTCGCCGCCGGCATGAACGGACATTCGCTTGTGCTGCACCATGTTTTTTTGATCGCCCAGGAGCATGAACACTCAGACCTTCAAGGTTTTCTCAGCCTTGGCGGAGAGCGGCTCGTCAGAAAAGAACAGCTACATGTCAGCAACATGTCGAATGGTTTGTTGGAGACTCTCCAGGACACGAGCAGGTCTACATGTCCACCATTGCAGCTGCCGCTGGAGCACCTTTTTTGGTGCATCTTTCCGCTGCAGACAGGCCCCCATGCCAGCTGCAGAGGTAAACAGCGAAACAGAGCCTTGTCGCTCTCGTCATCCCAGCTAGCCGAGGGTCTAGTGACCGGCGGAATTCAGAACATTTCTGCTTCCAGAGTTTCCCGACCTATAACATCAAGGCTGTCTCAAGTTTCTCAACTTTTCAAGCCCGGAAGCTGAGAGGCTCTTAGCCCAGCAGGGCCTCGCCCGCCTGCGTGGGCCGAAGCTCCGAGCTCTGCTTGGAGACCTTGCGCTGCTCACCCGGGGCGAGGCTTCAGGGCCAGCACTCAGCCTAGCAGCTTGCATTATTGACACAACTTGTTAGGTATTGTTATTCTTATGGTCCCTAGCATGATGACTCTTATGATTGTGGTGGTCATCAGGATTGCTATGGGTACGTATGTGTGTATGTATGTACGTACGTACGTGCGTACGTATGTATGTATGTATGTATACGTATGTATACGTATGCAGGTATGTATGTACTCAGGCAGGTAGTCGGTATGTTTGTTTGCCTGTCTGCCTGTTTGTCAAACGCTCGTCTATGTTGCGTATACAAGTAGTAGTAATATCCATACTGACATATACTCACACAGATGCATGCAGATTCTTCGTTAATCCCTCGGAGATGAGGAGACAGAAGAGGAAACGAAAGCGAAGGGCATGTTGTGATAGCAATGCTGCTGAAAAGCACAAGCATGGCCAACAGCGGGATGGAAGTGCCTGTGGCCCATGAAGCTGTGCTAGTATCATCCTTACAGAATCTTTTCTTTAAGAGCTGAAAACTCGCACATGTGCGGGTGCGGGCTAGGCAACGTGTTGCAACCACTTCGGGCATCAGGCAACTTGGTTTTTGCGGGGCAAAACTAGTACTAAAGGCTTCCAGCCTGAAGCCCTGTCCACGCTATGCTTGCGGAGGCATCATGTCTTGTATATCGCATCGCTGCAAGGCTACCGCAGATGCTCTCCAAAGCTATGCGGATGGTGGCTGACGCGATGCAAAAAATTGGTGTTTTGCAGATGTTGGTGCAAATCAAATGCACCGGGTGCAGCACATGTAGCCGAGTCACCTGTTCAGCCTGACTCGGGATTTCCCCAGACAAGTCGGCAGGATGCGATCGATGTGCTGAACGATCAGTACAAGCCAAACGCTCAGACGAGGGATGCTTTCGAATGGAAACGGCAACGATGAGCTTGGCAGCTTAACCTCTCCAGATTCGCCGCCATTCACCGCGACTCGAGACCAGGATTCGTACCGACGAGCAGTGCAAGCCCATGAAGGCAAGCTTTTGCGGCGCCCACGGTCAAGTTTCTGGTGTCCTTACAAGGACGGGCAAAGGCTGAGAACTCTGGTGTCAACCACAACCAATGTCCTCAAGGTACAAAATGTAGGAAAGGCACTTTTGCCAGTATTTCACCGGAGCTGCTCTACCATCGAGTGCTTTGCAATACGACGCTCCTGGGGAGGACCAGAGGCTAGGTGATGTATAAGAGGATAGGAAGAAAAGGGATCTCAGAACCTTCGCTGCGCGGCCTTTTACACCTCAAGGGGTAAGGCAGACGGCCAAGTGTGCTGGCCGACATGGCGAGGAAGGAGGCGCTGCTTTGCTCGGTCTTCAACTCCCGGGAGAGTTGGGAAATCCTGGTCCGTTGTGAATTCTGACTTGGCTTGCCGTTCATGACACGCCTGTCTTCTCTCCGTGGCAGGCCGGCCTCCATCAGATCCAAGGTTCTTCGCGACTCTTTCGGGAGTTGCTGGGCTGCAACCTCTGGTAATGTTTCCTGACGCATCTGACGCTTTTGCACTTGGCACCAGTGCTGGAAACTCAGGATCTTTCAGGAGACCAGCAGTGGGGACTTCGGCATCCACATAAAGGACCGTGCTGCTTTGAAAGACCTGGCTGTCTGCCTCCGCCTGTGCTGGCGCGAACTACCTCGCACGACAGACGATTCGACTCTGTCCTTTTGTCTCCAATTCCCACGAAGCGGCTCCTGCAGCTCTCCATGAACTTTGGAAAGAGTGATCGAGACTACTGATAGCTAATTAGAGCTAATCGAAGAATGGACAATCGAAGCGTCAGCACTGCCCTTTTGGCCAGGATGGTCCTTTGTTTCGATGCCATACGCGCAGCTTGGCCAAACCGTCTGCTTGAATCCGTTATGGCTCGATTCGGAGTTGCTGGCCGTGCTGATTTTGTGTGAAGGTATCCTGGACACTTCTGGTGGCTTTTGCGGAAAGATCCGCTGCTCGGAAGCAATTGTGCGAAGACCGCCACGGCACAGCACAAATGCAAGACAACACAGAGAAGTCCGAGATTCCGGCTGGGGTGATTTCTGAATCGTTAGGTCAGTTTGGGAAGCTCATGAGCCGCAGCGCCGATCACGATGACATCCCGGCGCCAAAGGAGTACTTCAAGGCTATGGGTGGCTCGGAAAGCAAGTGAAAGATTAGCTGCTGGGTGCAGAAAGCCGTCCCAAACAAGACAGCTTGGCCTAGTTTTTGAAGATGAAGGAGGTAATGATTTTAATGCCAATTGCGGACGTGAGTAAAGTGAAGTTTGGTGCATGACGGCACCTTGACTGCGCATACCGCGCGCTTAGGCTATCACCGCTTGCTGCAAGATTTGCAATCCATCCAGTTCTCGCAGCCCATCGACAGATCCGCCACTCGTCCCTGCAGACTTCTGTCCCTTCGCAACAAGCCTTCAAACCACCGACGTCGAGGTCTTAGCCGGTGGAATCACCGCCACCATAGCTGGAAAGCGAGATGATGCCATGAAGCCCGGCTGCTTGCCCAAACGAGGACATGCAGCCGTCGCCCTCCGAGAAGTCGTCCCCTTCCCCCGTTGGTTTCCTCGAGCTTTCGGGCGAGTCAGCGCATAAGATCATCGTATGCAGACTCAGGCTTCTCGACGGCGCATTTCATCGGCGGCACGATCGGTACGAACAAGCGCATCTCAGCGATCAACAGTTCGTGTAGTAGTTTGTACTGCTTCCCTTGCTTAGGCCACAGCACGTAGAAGAGCCAGTGAAATCGGCCTTGCTCGCGAGCTGTTGCAACTCTCCAGGTGCTGACCCTTTTTTTCTGGCGGCGGCCTGGCGTGCTTAGATGCTGATCATCATTGCATCACGTTCCATGCATCACTGCAGTGGCGATGAGGAAAGGTATGAGATCCAGTGTGACTGCGCAACTTGGTCCAAGTCAGCTTACTTGACGCATGTTGAAATGTTGGTCCTCATGTTGACGCTGGGAGCGTTGCTTTCGCACGAGGAGCTCATGGCCGAGCTGTTGCGTTTCATCTATTGTGGCCATGCGCTCGGGATGGCCGAAACTGCAGGACAACATGGCATGACTTTTGATCTAATCCCTTTGCCCTGTACTGGCTTGACTTGAGGTGAGATGTCGTTCTTCCACGAGGTGGCAGACAACGACAAGGCCGGGGCTGGACAGTCCGACTCACAAGTCTGGGAATGTTGCGACCTATGTGGGCATGCTTTCCTTTCGGGGAGTCTATGCAGGCCAACGAGGTCTTGACTCAAAAGATGCTGGCTATCTGTATCTCGGCCAGAAATTTTACAACTCACTCTTCTGTCTGATGCTGATTCCAAATTCTTTGTCTCCGAAGCCTCAGATTCAGACTATGAGTACACAATCTGCTGAGAACCTCGCCTGGACTGCCCGAGTTGTGGGAGTGTATATACCCAACCAGCGGCGAACCCGACAGTTGACCACCGACCGTGGTTGTGGATCACGGGGTGCGGCCGTGCACATACCAAAATTAATGGCTCGCCTTGGTTAACATGGCATGGTGAATTAGCAAGGCATTTGCCACACATGTGAGGGCGACGAAAGTCAGTGTAGTCAGGCAGAAAATCACAAGTCGTATGCCGATTTCCCAGGCTTTGAAGCTGAGCGCTTCTCGGTGGATGCCCTGTATGAAAACTTGCTGAACTGGTTCGGCAGAAGGAGAGCCCCTGAACTTAGAGCCTGGTTCCAGTTGCTCACATTCGACTTCGGTATCCAGGAGTTTCTTTGTGGTCGGTGAGCTCAACTTTGCGGATGCGCTATGGCCTCAGCAGAAAAATCATGCCCTTCAATCTCACTTTCGTCGCTTCCTGTACAGCTGCGGCTCTAGCATGCAAGACTATCAAGCGCCAGGATCAGACGACAGTCACGCAGTGCTCTCGAATTCACCGGTGCTAAATAGCTAAATTTGCAGCTAAATAGCTTGTGCTGCGCGAACGGCTTGCAATAACTTCTGCCCATGTGACAACAGAAATCACCCGAAAGTCATCTTCAAGCTGCAACTACGTCAGCTATGCCCGTGAGTTGAGCCACTTTCCGCCATTCACTGCTGAGACATCAGGTTCTACCATCTGCAGCACTATGAACACCGAGCTACAGAGGAACACTCCAGGGACGTGCGGGGCTCATGCCGGACGCCAGATAGTTCCTGCATTCTCCTCTGGGCTGTGCTTGAAGCATTGCTTGAAGCTTCCACGACCGAGGTCCTCATCACGACGCCGCTTGTCTGGAGCTGTGGAAAAGCTGCCGTTGATCCGATTGATCTGTAGGCTAGAGTCCTTGATTGGGCCTGGGCCGTAGCAGAACGGAGCAAGACTTCACTTCAATGGAAAACAGAGGCTAGCCAGCGAGATGGTGTCCAGCCGAGAACAGTTCCGGGCTGTCACGAGGGACCCTCGATGGTGTTGCTGGGTCTGCAAATTGTCGCCTTGACTGTGAGGGCACCTCCGCTTGTCGTTTCCTCTCCTGGATTGCATAGCTCAGGTTCCTTGCCCGTTTACTTTGTAGCCGCTTGGCTGCGAGGCTGAAGGCACAATGATGTTGAAGAGCAGAGTGCAACTCTCACCCCGCAAGCAGCAGAGCAAGAGCTGTATCGCAACTTGCCCAGGAAACAATCTTGAACTTCGAGCGCCTGCCCATAGTCACAGAGACAGAGATTTTGAGCGACTTGTTGTGCAACCTGAAGTTCTTCTGTCTTGCGTTTAGGGGTCAGGGGTTTCGGCGACTGGCAGCGGAACAATCCAAGGCCTCATAGAGCGGTGGAACGCGACTGCCGACAAAGAGAAGTCGGCCACTGGGTTACATAGTCAAGGGAGTTTAGGCTCGCCACAGCTGCGACATTCGTGGTGCGTTGTCGTCGGGAATGGCTCTTTGCAATAGCTAAGGCAGCTTATACTTATACCTAGGCCTCTTGAGTGCAGCGCCACCCGTGGCTGCATTGCCAGCGCAATGCAAGCTAAGGACATCGTTCGGCTGTTGGCATGCTTCAGGTGCGGACTTGATTCAATACTCAAGCTAAACGAAATTCTCCAGGCTGCCCGGCATCTACACTCCTTTGAACTGCCTCTTCAGGTGATATTAGGTGTGGGAGTGGATGTCCGCAATGCACGATACATCAGAAGGAAAGAAAATGTTACAGCGATTTATGGCGAAATTTCTGCACTGCATTGGCAGGCCTGGCCAGGACTCGCGCGTCGCCATGAAGAACTGGCCTCTCGATCGCAGTAGACAACGAGTGCCGTGGGAGCGACGCAGACAGGGCCCCAGAGTTTGCCGGTCATCTGCTGAGCCTCTGCCCTGTCAATGCCGCTAGGCTCTCGTTGATGGGCTGGGTGGACGAGTCAGGCCGTTTGCATCACAGAGGGCGCACGATAATATCCAGTCATGTTTGGCTTGATATGGGTTACAGCGATTTGCCTTGATCCGATTCGTGCGATTGCATGATGGGCGCCCTCAGAAGGCAGCCATTCACAGTGTGGCCCTACCCTCGCCGAGTGCTGCAGCCCCCTTTCCAGTGCAGTCATGCAGGCATCTTGCGAAGTTTGTGCCAGGCAACGTCGTATCAATTCCTGGGCTTGAGGGCCTGGAGCACATAGTCAACGGCACTGCCACGAAAGGCGCGGCGCGGCGGGTTGCGTATCATGGCAACTATGCCAGAGCATGCGTATGAAATTTAGATGTGGCCGCAATACCCAAACAAGCACCAGGTCAGCTGTGTCCACTCGGCATGCAATCCAAATCCCAGGTCTTGCATGATGCCAGCTCTTGCCAGGCAAGAAACCACGCAACCACAAGAGTGAGATAGGGGACGTCACAGACTTCACGAAGGCGCGTGGACTGCCGAAGATGTCTTAAGCGTTTGTAACCTCAGTGCCTCAATAGCTGCCATATTGTAATTCTCCTGGGTTGGTGCCTCGTTTGGAACACCACGAGGCGATGATCGAGAATTTCCAGTCCGATCTTCAGCCTGAAGGCGTCGTCATGGAACGGTACATCTTGATGTCAGGATTTGGGCTCCGCCCGTCCCTCCCCTAAAGTTCCGAACTAGACGGCGAGGCCACAGCCTGGTCTGCCAAACCCCCTGAAGGCAATGATGAAGAGGCCGAGGCCACATTCCTCCATTACCGCGGCAAGAAGGCAAGGGCAATGCGCATTCCTGCAACTCCAACTAATCTCTTCAAGTCGAGAACACTTGATTTTATCAGCCCACCATAGCTGTATTTGTCGAGCTCATGGAGGCTTCGCCCCAGCCCTTGGCATTCTCTTCGACGGCAAGTGACGAACAAAAATAAGTTGTCGTTTTCGGCGGCATGCTAAACTGAAGCCGCACTGCGAATTCACGCAGCCTCAAAACTGAGAAGTCTGGCAGAATTTCGTTGGAAGGACAAGGGTCACAACTGGAGGATGCATTGTGCTTGGGCGTTGCGAAAGAATCTGCAAGGTACTCGGTGCGTGTAACCGGGGTTGTGGTTCTCGCTTTGCAGCTGTACATGAAACAAGAACAGTGGCAGATGTCCAAGCAATCGAGGGCTTTAGCTGCTAGCTAGAGCCTAGCAACGATCATTCATACATGTCATGTTGTTTTTTATCAGTTGTATGTGTGTGCTTCCATGGCTTTCTGTCTCGAAGGCGCGATCAACCGTGTTCTCGACCTTGCTGGCAGGTGCTCGCCCAAGGCTGCTCCTTCGACCTCGGTGCCGGAGAGCGATTGCTGCAGGCGGGAGGGGAGCGATCGGAGACCACGGTCATGTGTCAAAATATACCTCAACGTAGGGGACTTGCAATTGTGCAGGGACTAGTCCAATTTTCTTCTCATTGTTTCCATATCCAGAGACGCACTGCGCCCGTCCCGAGGTTCGGACCACTTGTCTAAAAAAGGCAAACAGACGGCAGGTTGAAAACAAGCACCGAGTTTAGATGTGCAGGCAGATGTCTTGCGCCACTCTGGCATAAGCCGACTTCGTGTAGCACTTTCTGCCCCTTGGCATCCACAGCCAGCAGGCTTGTCCATTGCCCATGCGATGCTTCCAAAGTGTGAGCGCAATTTTCGTTGATGAAACAGCTCCCAGGAGCCTTCGTCGCTGTTGTGGAACCCGCAGCACGAGGTTTTCGTCGGCCTCTCCTACGGCGAAGGCCTTGAAGAGGAATGTCTTGCCAATGTTGGTCATTTCTCGCCACTTCACCTCGACTCAAAAATGAAACCGGGCCTTTTCACAGCGTGCTGTAGACCTTGCTTGGAGCCTTGGAGGGTTTCAGCTTATTCAACAGTTGGTCTTCGACGTTGCTTATTATTGGACGTGCAAAGAAGCGATAGCAGTTGGCAGCAGTTGCGTGATGATAAGCATGAACAGGCAAGTACTTCGGGTTCCTTTGCAGCGCGACATCCTTCTCCGGCAGCTCGGCTGTTGGCTGCCTCTTGTTTTAGAAATCTATATGCTCGCCGGCTGCAGGGTTTCATATTCAGGTCTCCGAGCGTTTAGTATCTCCTGGCAACCCCGAGCAGCAGCAGTGGACGTCGACACCACCGTGGTCGTTGAAGTCGTTGTTGTCACAGTGTCGGAGGGCCGTTGGAGGGTGGAGCAAGACGACCCGGAGTGGCCAAGAGCAGAAGGAGCACGATATAGGTAAAATGGCCGCAGCGGTCGGAGGAGAAGGAGCGGTGGTGGTGCTGATGGTGGTGGCAGTGGCAGTTGTTGTTGTTGTTGTCGTCGTCGTCGTCGCAG
>CAJNJA010076674.1:0-21447 GCA_905231915.1 Symbiodinium necroappetens
TAGTAGTAGTAGTAGTAGTAGTGGTAGTAGGAGTAGCAGTAGCAGTAGCAGCAGCAGCAGCAGCAGCAGCAGCAGCAGTCGTCGTCGTCGTCGTCGTCGTAGCAGCAGCAGCAGCAGCAGCAGCAGTGGTTGCAGCCCCGTATATTCCCTATGTAATTGTGTACTTGTACCACACCATGCCCCTGCCCCCAAACCTCGTCATTGGCCACATGCAGTCGCAGTCTGTCCTCAGGCTTCGAATTGGATCTCTCAGATCGCTCGGATACTTGGCATGATCTGCGCAGCTTCGGTACAATCACATGTGCGAAGCGCAACCGTTAATTGCAGCTAGGTTCTGCTTTTGAGGTCCTCTACAAGCCCCCTGGCTGGGAGGTGCAGACTTCCGGGGAGCTTGGGCACCACCAGCTCTCAGCCAGTCCCTCAAAGAATGGCGTGAGTCGTGACGATCTGGGAAGCCAGGGGTGTAACCGATGCCTGGAAACAGCTGAGGCTTTTGTGCAATGGACTGTGCCGCAGAAGCGTCCCATTCTGCACGATGGGTACAGTTCTTACGGCTTCCTGCACCGTTTGGATGTGGCTCGGAAAGCACCGTCCAGATGCTGGGTCACCTCCCCCCTGTTCTAGAGGGCCTGCCCTCCGCAGGGTGCGAATTGTTACTCAATTCTGCGCACGTCCCTTTGATCTTCGACCTAGCCACAGGGGGATTTCAAAGGCCGAACACCCGTAATCGACTCCTAAGGTTGGTCGCCTGCTCTCTCTCTCTCTCTCTCTCTCTCTCTCTCTCTCTCTCTCTCTCTCTCTCTGTCTTTCTCGGCCTTTTTCCTTTTATCTTTCTTTCTCCTTCTCCTTCTCTTTTGCTTTCTCTTTCTCTATCTTTCTCTTTCTCTATCTTTTTGTTTCTCTCTCTGTCTCTCTCTGTCTCTCTCTGTCTCTCTCTGTCACTCTCTGTCTCTCTGTCGCTATCTCGCGCTCTCGCGCGCTCTCGCTCTCTCTCTCGCTCTGTCTCGCTCTCGCTCTCCCTTTCGCTCTTCCTCTTGCTCTTCCTGTCGCTCTTCCTCTGGCTCTTCCTCTTTCTCTTCCTCTCTCTCTCTCTCTTCCTCTCTCTTCCTCTTTCTTCCGCTCTCTGTCTCTCTCTTCCTCTCTGTCTCTCTTCCTCCCTTCCTCTCTTTGTCTCTTGCTCTCTCCCTCTCTCCTCTCTTCATCTCTTCCTCTCTTCCTCTCTCTCTTTCTCTCTGTCTCCTCACTCTCGCTCTCTTTTGCACTCCGTCATGAACTCGCTCACGCATGATAGCTTTTGCCCGACCTGTCCGGTCTTTTTTCCTGTAGCCAACATCTCGATTCGTGCATCGTATAAGGTTGCCACATCTGGCCTGGTTCTGCATGCGAAGAGCTATGTGGCCTACCACGACCTAGCAGCCTGGTTGCATCTTTTGCGAGGGGCCTGAAAAGCCCAGCTTCCGGCCGAAGGCCTCAACAGTGCCTGGCTTCTGATTTCGCAATCAAGGACTTGCAGCTCCTGCGGCGCGAGATTGATCGGGAGTACCTAGTCCTAGCGCATGGTCTGGTCTCACCTTCTCGCACCTCCCTGCGCCTGCCGGTCTACGTGGGAAAGGTTGCATGGCACTTTTAGCTGTGAGAAATAGCTTATGTGCGTGGAGCCGTGGAGCAGAGTGTCGAGGATTCGGAAAGCCGCCCAAGCCAAGTGGCAGTGCCTGGTGCACGATACAGCCTCAGCCACATGAAGGCCAGAGCCTCGAAATTTGATTTCGAAGAACAAAGAGGCGAACAGTACCCCTTCCGCCAGGTTCTTGCCCATCTCGGGCCACGGCAGTCCACCAGTCTGCTGACGATGAAGATCGATACTGGCAGGCGCACCTCTGCGGCAAGGAGCTGGGATGTGGGATTGCCATGGCCCCAGTGGCTGCCAACAGCGTCGCGGTGCTGATGCTAAACTGACGAACAAGGACATCAAATCCGAGCCCAGACATCGCACATGGGCCACGCGATAGTGTGTGACTGGCTCTACACTGCGGAGCCCACATATTCCACGGACAAGGTGGCTCCTCATACGCTGGGTTGAAGCTTAATCGTATTTGCTGCTGCTAGTTGGTTTCTGTTTGACATTCAGACAGAGGAGTGGTGCTGCCGAACATTCCTGCACCGTCATCGTCTGGCTTTCAAAGACAAAGATGGAAAGCAGCACGATGTGCTCTATCCTCAGTCGGCAATGCCGCAGTGCTTTCTGGTGAATCTGAGTTGCGCCCATCACTGAGGACACTTGGGCTGCCAGAAGACCTGCGCAAAGCCCTTGCATCCTTGGCTGCGAACCTTGTTGCATTGTGTCGGCTTCAGTCATGCAGGATGTCTTGTAGCTTGCAAGAGCCGGTCAAACTTAGGAAAGACGACGCGTCGAGGCTTGCCGTGCAGCACTTGCCCATACAGACTTTTGCAGACTACCCAGTGCTTTCCAAAGCTGACTGCACGTGGTAGCTGCGGCTAATGCCAGGCTCGAGTAGCCGACAAAGGCGTCTGCACCCGATGCTTGGTGAAACTGCCGAGCGAGGTGTGGACCGTGTACATAGACTCATCGAGCCTAGACTTCTGCTTGATGCCGTGGATTAACATAGCTCGCGACGGCTTTGGTAGTGTGATAGCCAAGTTCTTGCCGAAGCAAGCAACACTTTAGAATGCACCGTAATGCCCCGCAATGCTGGGCACAAGGATGGTGTTTGCAATGCCCTTGCCAGTAGCTTCGAGCTGAAGGCTTGAGATGCGGAGGCACCTCCAGGACCTGGATTGGCTGAGTTTTCATTCAGATGCTGGATTTTCGGCGAGAGCTCGGGGACAATTGCTGTGTGCCGACATGCCCGCAACAGCATCCATAGAGCGAAGGAGACATGCAGCCTCATCCTTTTTGTTTGGAGGCGACGACGATCCATTCAGTCAAAAAATAAAACCTTGGAATTCCAAGTGTCCAAAGTGGATGCCAGGCTATGGTACACGAACTCATGGGTTCTGCCGGAAGCTGAAGCCACTGAAGAAAACATGGTTTCCGCCGGAAGAACCAGAACCTGTGCAAGAGCCATCGGGACAGCCTCGACAGCCACCGGGACGACGCAGACCAAGAAACAGATCCGCACCTTCTCGAGGACCTGGACGTTCCCCTGCAGCGCGCAGGGCAGCAGGGGCAGCAGGGGCAGCAGGGGGAGCGGCGGCAGCGGCAGCTGTACACGGAGCTTCCAGGTCCTCAAAGTCGGCCTGGGAGAAGCCGGCGGCTGAGGCCCGACACGACCAGATGAAGGCAAGCACGGAGAAGCCGGAGGTCCCCTTCACAGCCCCGGCAACGCCTCGGCGAAGGCGCCTGCCCAGACGTCCGGCTCGAGATCCTCCGATTCCGCCAGGAGAGCTGGAGAATGATTTCGCTCCGGCTCCAGCACCTTCCAATCGACCGAAGCCCAAGAAGGGCCCATTCCCAGAAGAGGAGCCCTTCGAGCCTAAGCCGGGAATTATCGTTGAGCTCCCGACGAAGCCCAAGGCCCCATCTCAGGATCAAGTTGGCACCTTCGAAGATGACGACGTAGCGAACGAGGAGAAATTGCTTCCTCCAGAGGCCAAGAAAATTATCAAGTCTCAGCTCAGCAAAGAAGGGATTGAGGCTGCTTACGAGAAGGAGGAGCGAGACTCGCTGCCCAAAGAAATCCCAGGCACGACTCCACAGGGGCCTTTCTGGCCTCCTCCCAGCACTGCCCCTCCTGTCCAGCCAATTCCGCCCCGCCCAGGTGAGGCAAACTACAACTATGGTTGGGTGCCACCGGAGGACAGGACGCCCTACAGCCCACCCTGGCCAGGAGGCGGCCCAGAGGTAGCGGTGGACCGTGCAGAGGCCGTGGTCGAGGAGATCAACGACGATGCAAATGCTGTCATTAAGACTGCAGAGGACGCCGTTGTGAACACGGCCAGGACTACAGAAAATACCTTGGCGAACACGACCGTCTAAATAAGTCGTCCGAAACAAAAGAGCTTCACAACGCGTCCTCCCGCCTCCTGCAGAAGCTGAACAAGTCCACTCGTCCTCCGGCGAGGCCACCACAGACCGGACTGAAGACCCTGGCTGCCACATCGCAAGCTTCTGATGGCCGCTCCATCGTGGCGATCGACGCAGCAGCACCATCTGCTGGATGTGGACGAAGATCTTCCGCGAACCTGCCGGGAGCAGGAAGAACTCAGGAAAGTGGAAGTGCGGAAAATGCGACTGAGGGAAGCCAATCCCATCAAGCCACTCTAGGAGTTGTTGGCCCCAACCACGTTTCCTCCTTCCGGCCGTTTGGCTCCGTAGGTTGAAGCACAGCTTCCCTTGCAGCCAAGCCTAGCAGATTCCAACCCTACCCACCCATTGACAAGTTAGCACCACCTCCGCTGTTCAATCCGTCGGATTGTGGGATATGCAGCATGAATCAGATTTAGACATGGTGCCGAGACATTGCTGACCCGCAGCTGGAGATCTTCGCTACAAAACCTTCCCGTCTTGTACTCCGAATGCGAAGGTTACTGAGAAGCATCGCCAGTAGCAATGTCCAGACTTCGGCCATAAGCCACTTCGCTCCGGGATGCCGCCCAAAAGTGCCCTGGTCCTGCATGACGGTAGCTGATGAGGTTTGAGGGAAGCCTGTGTCGCCCATTAAAGGGTTCTTGAGCCTATTCCTGTTTGAAGACAGTGCGTTGCATCCGAGGTGCCGTGCCGAAGTACACCATACGGGTTGGCCTTATATGGCTGGTGCCGTCCGTTAGCTTGCTGTTAGGTTGTTTTCACCTCATCCCGCTGCTGCTGGCGGCCCTGCTGACCCCCTTAGAGGTGCCAAAGGCGGGAGATGGTGCTTGATGCACAATGCATCATGTCAGACACAGCTCCTTATTCTTGCTGGATCAGATCCGCGCCAAGCTCTTCGGCAATCGAGCCAAGAAGCTACTGCCGTGCTTGCGGGTGCCAGAGCTCAGATACATTTGCCACAAGCCTCGTCTCGAGTGCGCCCGCCACAGCTAGGTGCCGGCCTTGCTGCGCCTGTCGGTGTTGTGGCTGTTGCAGGCATGCAGGGGGGCGTCTTGCAGACAGCGGCAGCAGATGGAAGCGACGAGAGACGTAAGGTGTGCATATTGCCTCATGGCCCCCCTGTGCTGTGAGGTTTGGTTCATCATCCTCTGGAGAGCGAGCAGCCCAGAGGTTTCGGATGCCGGAGCTGCAGCGGCAATGGGTGTCATCGGCCCTGCGCTCAATCGACAGTGGTTACGCAGAGCGTCGCTTTTCGTTCTGTACCAGTGACTATTCTTGCCACAAGCTGACGAATCCGAGGTGACGGCATTGCCAACTTAGCCACCGATGAGGTGTTGCAACGGATATCTGTCGTCCTGCCATGTGCTGGCGAGGAGCGGAACTCAGTCACTTCTGAGTCTACCGATCGCCAAATCTTACGTTTGCTGTCCAACTGTCAAAAAGACAGCGGCTCAGGGACAGTATGCCTTGAACACCGTTCGTGCGGTCTACGAGTCCATGCCCGCAAACATCTTGCATGAGATCATCGTTGTCGACGATGGATCAGAGCCACCACTGGCAGAGTCTTTCTTGACTCGAGATGTGGTCAATGTCTACAAGGTCACCATCATACGCCATGTCTGGGCCTCCAACTGATGCCTCTGCTGCTTGCTGCAACTCAGTGTCGGTCATAAGGAGTTGCTGCTCTTGGCACTCTAGGCCCAAACAGTTGGTCTCATTGGTGCAAAGAAGGACTGGCGGCAGTCATGATCCGGTCACGGCTGAGAGTCAGCATTGCTCCAGTGAGCATTCCGCACTTCTCGGACACGAGGATGGTAGTGATGCTGCAACCGGCGACATTGCTTTGGCCCCAGAATTTCGCTTGGAGGATGAAACACCACGTCCAAGAATGACTTAGGTGGTGTTTTTCGATTGCCACGTCGCTCCCCAGCCCGGTTGGCACGAGTCCTTCCTCAGGCTCGAACACGCAGCTGTGAGTGCGTGTAGACTCTAGACTCCTAGACCCAAGCCCACCGACTTCCACAAGGAAGTTGTGTTGGGATGACCTAGGAAACCTGAGTCAGCAAAGTCAGGCTGAAATGCGCAGGTGTCTTGTCTGAGTGCCGCCCGGCTGTGCAGGCTGATCGGCGAGAATTACCGCCGAATAGTGACGCCTGTGATCACGGACCTTGATGTCGGGACCGGCTGCTGGGACGGTCTGTGCACGGCACCCTACTTGGGTAGAAAGCGCCTGAGACTTTGTTTGTGACGATTCCCAGAGAGGACCTGGCAGCAAAGAGGCGGCAACCAGGGACAGGCGGGGGTGGGGGGGGGGGGTCTGGCTCTCGCTGTATATCTTGAAAATGCACGCACTCCTCTTTCTGAAAGAAAGTCTGGGCGAAGGCCAAGTGCTACTTGACCTGGGATGCAGATTTCAAGTGGTTCACATCTGACGATCCGCCGGAAGCTGAGCAGTGCATTTCAAGGCTTTGGCAATCGGGGATTCAGGCGTGTCTTTGAGGTATGTGCCTATCCTCTCTGGTGGGCTCTTGGGCATCAGCAAGAGATGGTGGAATGAAACAGGAGGCTGGCAGGGCAGTCTCACAACTTGGAGCTCTTGTGGCTTGCGTTCAACAGCAAGGCTACGATGTCGAGATGGTCGGATGGGGCGGAGAGAACCTCGACCAGTCCCTCAGGACCGACGAGTGCCTTCCTGCCTTCTTGCAGCGGTCGAGAACGCACGTGCACGCCTGTAGGAGTTGGCTCTGTGGCGGTGAGATCATGATGGCACAGGCAGGATCCTCACGGGAGATGCCACATGCGAAATGCTCCAGCTTCTCGCTCTTGCTTGTGACAGGACTCGTTCGTTGCCCACATGTGGCGCTCGTCCAGAGATACTCGAACCAAGGCCCACTACAAAGTCCAACCAGGCAGGAATCATCAATCAGCACGAGCTTGACTGTTTTCTGTCACAGAGAGCATGCGAGAAAGTGGTTGTCAGCCCCTTCTCCTCTGTGTTCGGTTGTCATCGTCACCGTCGGAGTAGTTGTGGACTCGACGAGTCTCTGCAAGCGACCTGCGCCTCAAGGTTCGTCAGCTGACGGTGCGCGTGTAGCGGAAGTCGAGACTGCTTTGTCTTTGCTCCAGCGTCTGCAGCAGAGTATTGCGAATAAGTTGTGAGCCCAGGCTTGCGCTTACCGCTGAATGGCCCAGTTGCTTTTCGTCCTCATCCCCGTGCATGTCGTCGCCGTGCTGGTCGGTAGCCGGTAGCAGTCGCAGCGTCAGTGCCGCAAGATTCCGCATCCGCGCTTGCGCCAGCAGCATCCAGTCGTCGACACTACTGTAGTGGTCTTTGAAAGCACGGAGACCAAGCATGGCATCGGAGCAGTAGTTCTTTGGTGCTTTGAGAGCGCAGGCGCCGCTGCACGGAACAGACTGCGAGCTGCTGTGGCTTGGCGGAAACCTCAGCACTACAGTGGCCCCTCCTCGTGCCAAGCTTTCTGTTTGCGTCTGCTATACCTCGTAAGTCTGGAAGAAGGTTCGGCGACTTCTCTCAGAAGCTCTCGTCCTTCCCGGGCTTGCAGTACGAGAGAAGAAATGCAGACGGGACACCATGGTGACCTTTTGCAAACACCAGGCATGGGTGGTGCTTGACACTGTTCGACGCAGGTACGGGAACCTGGATAACATCCTGGAGGTGAAAACTCGCCTAGGGTGCTTGTCTCGAATCATCAGTGAAGCCTACTGCCGGTACTTGCGAGTCAAAAGGTGTAAGTCCTTCGCCTGGTTCATGAACCGCTTCAAGCACGTCTACGAGGAGCTTGGGGACTTAAGAAGGGGTCGCTTATTGCACCGTCACATCGGTCAGGACGGAGGACTGATCCCAGCAGAGACCTTCCGCATCGAGCGTGACGGCGGCACGCGACCCCAGCTGCTTTCCCTCATGGCTGAAAAACCTGGGGGACCGTTTCTGATCCGGAGGCCGGTGCCTGACCTACGAGGGCGGTGCTGGGCCGAGGGCTCAGATCAAGCAAGGAAGCAATGTTTGGTGTTTTCGTGGCTTTTTCACTCAGGACGAGCCCAGATGGCAAGGGCACTGCGGTGAAGGACCCAGCCTTCCAGAACTACAGCGAAGTTTAACTTTGCTGTGCCATGCTATGAGGTGCCTTAAACCCCTAAAGCCACTATCAGGTGCTTCGGCCATGCTCCTCAAGCGACGAACGCCAGCGCTGGCATGGGGCTAACAAGGAGCTCCTTGTATCCGTCTTTCTCTTCCACTGCCGACTTGGATCACAGGACCTGAGCCAGTCTGGAAAGTCGTCTGGGGCCCGGCAGAATTTCGTTCTGGGTGCCGGCAAAGCAAGTAGCCTCTCTGAGTCACAAACAGCAAAGGACAAAAAGTATGAGTCGGCAAGAGTTCCGATGTGCGTAGTACTGCGTAGCGCCGTAGCGTATATAGACGGTCTTTTGTCTTGTTGAAAATCCTAGCCTTTGAAATTCGAAAGTCCTCCCGCCCGCAAGTCAGGTGTTGTAGCGGTCTGCGGGCCTGGAACACAGACCAGTGCATAAATGGAGTGTTCTCGGCATGCTTCCGAAATGTCGCAGCACAAGGAGTTGGATTTGATGTCTAGTGCTTTGCCAGGCATCCGGTGGGAAGGTCACCACCTTTGTCTGCGACATCTCCGGGAAATTGCTTCAACAGGTGGTCGCTAGCTGTCATGTTGACCAAGCCTTGCTTTCCTGTTCCTGCACGGAGGCTTGGCGTTTTGACCCTTCCGGACAGCTGCAGAAGCAAGGGAGAGGCTCTGAAGCCGAAGGCTGCAGCCATGTCAAGAATTGGTAGTGACCGGTTTTGCATCAGGGGGCTTCATGCAAAGCACGGAGTGTATAGTGACCACACCCGGTGACGAGCAGCTGGAGGCGCGGTTACGTTTGGCAGAAGCAGGCGCAGCTGTTTCGAGCGTCTGTGTGGTTGGAAATTGCTCCAGGTGCAGCGATGCCCCAGCTCAATTTCTTGGAAGAAGGACCTCCATTTGGAAGCGCCTGTCAATTGCACTGTGTACACTTGATACAAAATTTCCCACGATCACCAGCCTGCCTGCTGGATCCCATGCTCTTCCATGTGTAGTCTGATCCAGATTGGTTGAAGCGATCCCTAGCTTTTGCCAGCAGCCTGGGCCAAACATGACTTGTGGTGTAGCACACGTGTGTGCGCAGCAGCATACGGTAACGGCGAACGCCGCTAGCACTCCGGCCCGAACGACGTAAGCTTTTCTGCTAGTCTTCATTCCTCGACGCCATGTCCGCCAGTGACTCCTCTAGTGCTGTGCCCATCAAGGCTGCGCCGACCGGCAAGGCACCGCCGCAGTATCCGGCAGCGCCTGTTCCTGACCGAGGCATTCATCACGCCGTGGCTGGAATGCGTGCCGTGCTACAGGCGGGACGCCAAGGAGGTTACCCGGCGTGGTCGGCGCTGGCAGCCGAGATGACGATGGAGGACCGGACGGCGTTCATGGAGTTCGCGGCGGTGCTGACCTTGGTTGGACCCTCCACGCCGCCGCCTTTGGAACAGGTCACGGCGTACATGGGTGGCCTCTACTCCACCAGGGTGACAACGGCGGCGGAGGCAACAGGGACTACGACCCAGACGCCGGGGCAGCCTGAGGTTGCGCCGTTTACTTGGGCGGACCAGGTGCAGTGGAATGCGCAGCCGCCCTCTACCATTGCGCAGACCTTACGCCGCAACATCGATCGCATGGCCGCCGAGTCGGAGGTGGCATCAGGATCTTCGACGCCGGCGTTGCGGTTTGGCACAGATGTTTTCGGGGATCGGGTGAGGTTGCCGCCGCCGGGCGCGCTGAATCCACAGTCCCGACGTGTCTCCAGGCCAGCCTCGCCGCCATCATCAAGCGGCCATCTTCTCGCCGACGGCCGACGAGCTCCTCACGACGGCACAAGCTTCCAGGGCTGAGCCGGCGCGTTGTGGGGAGTCGGTGCGCGCGGCGGGTGCATGCGGGTGCAGAATGCGCCCGGCACCGGCTAGCCGTTCCAGCCTGCTTCGTCGCCGAACGGCGTGATACAGCGCTTACACCACACGACAAAAAGGAGTGCGTCGTATGAAAGTACAGTTTTGGATCAACGTCGGTCGGAGTGCTCCGCATGTTGGAGAAGCCGATCCAAATTTTGCCCGAATGACAGTGGAGCTGCACCACGGACATGTTCGTGCATGCAGTAAGTTCACTCCATGAGAATGCCAGGAAGACGTCCAAGAGCCCGTGGAAGCAAAGCTCTACAGGGAGGTGGCAGGGTGCATACGCTTATAAGACGATGGGCAAGTAGGATGCCAGTTGTATCAACATGATATCAATGTATGCAATGTGCTGCATCGACAGGCTCTCATGGACCTTCACCTCGCGTAGCTCGCCGAAAAGAAAGCAGCAAGTCTCCTTATATCCCTCTGCCTCGGTGGCTCTCTCTGTTGCCTCTCTCTCTTTCTTTCTCGCTCCTTGCTGGACTGCTGGTTGTGGACTGTCTCTGTTTCTGTGGTAATCTTGAAGCATCATCAGATGTAGAATGACGTCGGGAGGATTCGTTGCAGCCGAACCACGCGATACCCATCAGCACATGCAATAAGCTCCAAGCCGCCTCACTCCAGTGACCGTATCCGCAGTTCAGAGTGTGAGTCTGAAAGACCACTTCACCAGCGCCATGGTGGGACTGGTGGGTCGTCAAAGATTGCGAGCCACAAGAGGCCAAGACTCTCATGGGTAGGCCTCCAACCTTACCTCGCAGCAGTGCCTAGATGTGGCCAGGTGCCCTGGTGCTACTGGGCTGTGCGCTCTTCGCTTGTCGGGCCTGCTGTTTTACCCTCGCCGGAGGTTTGGCTGTGTTTTGGTGTGTTGCGTTTAGTGCCGTGCACGCAGCGGTGAAGCGTAGATGCTGAGTAGGCTCTGCAGCCGTTGGTGCGCGCAACTCAAGATCGGTCCTTTTCCCAGAATCAACTCTCGCTGCTGACGCGTGCTGCTACTGCAGCGGACTTTGGGAGGCTTTGGACGGGCCAAAGCCCTCGCCGCCTTCGTCGCGGCTTTCCCGAAGATATTGGCAGTCCAGCGGCCCTAAGCCGGAAGAGGAGAAAAGCCTCCATCGCTTCGGTCAGAAGATTGCGCTGGCGCTTGCTGCTTGTGCGGCTGTGCAGGAGACAGTGGAAGGAACTGTGATTCCAGGCGGGACGAATCAACAAGTGAGAGAAGTGGACGAATCAAAAACGAAGCAGAAACTACCGCCCAACTCCTAAGGTCTTATCCTCACTGCTCTCATCACCTACCTTGGAGTGGTGCCACTGACATTCGGGGAAGCTTGCCCATCAATGGCTTCGCAGTCTTTCCTCGGAGGCGGAAAGTTTCTCTGCTCAGGTAACGCCCGAGTTTCTGGTCTCCTTAGTCATTATTGCCATCTTGGGCATCTTTGCCAACACATGGGCGCTGGCTGTCAACATGAACCTGTCGCCAGCTTACGACAGCTTATTTCCCGAGGTGTCACACAACAAACGAACGAAAGCGCGGGTAATCGTAGAACTTTCTTGTTTTGCTTGTGTCTTGCGGGCTTTTGAGACTCTGGCTGCAAAGGCCGACGTGGATAGATTTTCAAATCCAAAAGCAGCGTCAAGAGAAGAAAGCCAAGGCCAGATAGTGCCGTGCAATTCTGCTTGCAAGAGTGTTCGGACTCCCCTTACTGTTCTTGGGCTCAAAGTCAGAACTTGCACAGCTGGCTTGCTTGTTACTGCATAGCCAGGAAAAAGCCTTTTGGCATCCCTTTATCTCACTCTTTCGGCATGCCGACCCGAAGACTGCATCAGCGCATCATGCATCGTCAGTGTGTCACCCACGATGCTGAGCTCGCTCAGGGCTGAAAATTTCGTCCTTGTCGTACAGACTTGCCTTCCAGTATGGTCGAAGGAGGTGCCTAATGTCGGTGGGACCAGGGGCATAATATTATCTGCGTCCGTCCAATCAGTCAGCGAAGGTATCATGTCGTAAATGGAAGGTAGGGTGGGTCTTCAAGCCAACCGTTGCAGATTTTTATTTCTTCAGGACCGACATGTCATGTCGGCTGCTCTGACCTTTCTCGTCGTCCTGGAATTTCTGCAGTTTCTGAGCTTGTTGGAATCCAGATGAAGCGCGCGGTCAGGAAAGTCCGTGGCCATGGTCCAGGTAACCTGGCGGAGTCCTGAGACACAGATCTGTGCGACCTTAGACGTGCAAAACGCGGTAACAGACTGCAGAGATTAGCACATGCCAGATCGCATGGCGACACCTTTTTCAATCCGATCGATTGTCTCAAAGAAGCCCACTTTGTCGAAGAGTGCTGACACCAGGCATGCTGAAGCAGCAGGGAGTTGAACCGAGTCAAGTGTCGCAGAGTTCCGTGCATTCTGAAGACTTCAGCGTATGTCCGTCCGACAGTGCAGTATTGCTCGCGCCGGTCTCTGCAGCATCTCTTGAACCATTGCCAAATGTCAGGACCAAACACCAGGTTGTGTTTGTGCCAACAGGACTGTGTGGATATTCTGACGGTGACTGCTGCGGAATTTTTTGGTCAACACATTTCTAAGATCACGTGCGACCGTGGCAGTTCGCAGCCGCCATTGGCACAGAAAACTCTCAAGCCTCAAGCTGTACGCACCTTAGCACGTCATCACCGCTGCACGTACTTCTCAGCATTTGTTACAACCGTTGACACAGTGTCAACTCAACAGAACCACCGGCAAGAGACTATTTCAGCAGGCAATCGCACCTCTGCCTGCATCGGCCTGCCGAGGGAAGGCGAGTCAAAGGCCTGAAGGAACCTTGCACCGATTTGGGAACCGCTGGACCCTGGGCTCAAAAGTCGCGCGTGCTTTTTCTTTGCGGTCTTAGCGCCTGCGTGAGAGTGGCGCCGCGCGGTCGGTGACTCAGCACTTCCAGAAGATGCGGTGGAGATTCACTTCGGAGGGTTTCCGGTCCTTCTTTTCAGCCTATTGCCGACCAGTTTGCATGGCTCAGGTCTCAGCCGGAGGGGCGGAGTGGAAGCTTGGGTGCATGGCCGAACCTATGAGGGTCGGACTCTGCAGTGACACTCACGATTCGTACTTGCTATTCGTAGCCTCTCAGATGTTGAGGAAGCTGTCCCCTGCCAGGCTTCCTTTCTTCAAACGGTCCCCGACAGTCTCAAAGTCGGTGCGCGGGTCGAGGCCTGTCTGGGTGCAATACGGTGCAATACCCAAAGGGCAGTCCCTGGCAATGATCTGCATGTGTCAAACCCTTTACGACACTGCATTGGTGATCGCAAGGCGCTCGGACAATTCACGGGAACCGTGAAGTTTGTCGGGCACCTTGGTGGCATAAAGCCCAGCCCACGGAAACCAAAGAAGTTGTCAATGTCGCCGGGTCTTGAAGACGTGCAGACGAAAGACAACAGGGGAAACAAATTATATACTGCGCAGGGTTGTGCTAGCTTTGCCACGAGGACGACGCAGTTTGCAGCTGGTCCGTGGATCGGTGTCGAGCTGGACGTCGAACACATTAGTGAGGGTTTCTTGGTGCATGCAGACTACTGCCTGCCGGCCATCAGTATGACATGGCATGCTTGCAGGACACACCGGATGGCAAGAATGATGGCACGATTCAGGGTGAAAGGCTCGTGGGCCGTTACGGGCGAACATGAATGTTTTTTTTGACACTTTGCTAGGTACTTTGACTGCAAAGCTGGACACGGCATATTTGCACGGCCGGCTGCAGTCAGGAACGGGTTTGTGATTGCACCAATCAGGGCAGCACTTGATCATCCGGGGCCCGTATTATTTGCCATGATAATCAAATGCTTGTTCCAAGTTCTCTTGGTGATCAATCTGCCGCGAGAGAAGGCGAAGAAACGAGTGCGAGCAAGCAGCCGGGGAATCCCTCGACAGCCCCCAGATGGAATCAGTTTTTTCAAATAGTCCGTTTCGAGAGGTAGGCGGGGAATTCGACTGTACCAGGGGGATCCCTTCAGTTATTTACCATTTCGTTGTCGGTACCCTGAAATCTTTCCTCTTCCTTCGCAATTTGTTGTGCCCATGCTGGCTATGCTGGTCGGCGACTTGGCGCTCCTCCTATCCACCTTGACACCGTTTGCTCTCTGGGAGGTCGACGTGAAATGGGTGGGGAAGCACCTGATGCTATTCCAGCCTCCCCAATCCACCGAAAATGATAGATGGGACGCGTCCCGCACAGACGACCGCCGGTCACATCCGGTCGCTCTAGCTGTGGCAAACAGAGCAAAGCCACAGACAGGGAGAGAGAGAGACATGTGGCCAGGAGCTTGGACACGCTTGTCCAACGCCCAGTTGGAGACAGAAGCACAGAAGCAAAGTTAAGCACACCTTTGCTGGCAAGAATGCTTTGGGTTGAACCAAATTGCTGAGTCCATGCCCGGACAAGTTCCAGAATCGTCGCCAGCGTCAACACCAAGTGCCGGAAGCTCAGCGCATCGCCGCTTTGGCACTTGCCGTGCTGAACTGGCTACACATGGTGCCATAGAGGCTGCAGCCGGACCGTTGCCGACTTAGTCTATGGACGCTTGCCATGGGCAAATCGTCGCGAGATTTTGTTTGGTCGCAAGGCAGTCTCCAGACTCCAGTCCTGGTGCAGTGTGGTCCCGACGGCAGAGCATAGACCTAGATTTGAGGTGGGAACCGGCGCCACAGGGGATTGTGGGCTACCCTTGGATTCCTGGAAAGTGGCAGGAGTGACATCTGCGTCGAAGACCGTGTGGACTTAACTGGAGTATTGAGCAGGCAGCTTACATATGCTGCAAGGCTCTACGAAGCAGAGCTGTTTTTTCTTACACACGGACTGAATGCCTGGCTGCCGCCCCGTATACATGAGGCGGCTGTGCAGATGAAGTGCATTCGCTGCACGAGGCTGCGGACGGAATTTGCCTGACGATAGGATGTCGTAGATTAAGAACGAGTGAAGCAAAAGCAAATTTTAAGTCAGTATGGCCCAGAACCATCGGCATCAATGTGCAAGGATAATCACAGTTACACGATGTCATTGCACGTGCACCAGCTGTGCTGAAGGCCGTCGACAAGCTCATTCAGGGCTCGGCATCTGCTTCGGCCCTGGAGATCAGCCCAAACTGCCACTCTCAGCGGTGCGTCCTAGTGGTCCTGGATGTCCTAGGTACAGAAAGCAAAGCTCGAGCCTTAGAGGAGCTGCAGGGTCCGATGGAGAGCCGGCGCTTTGAGCTGCCGTGCCCTGCAGTGAGGTCCGGGAGCGGGGACCAGGCGCAACGAACTCTGAAGTTTTTTGCGGCTCTACTGGACAACAGGACAAAAATAAGTTGCGGTGCAGGCGCTGGACAAGCTCACACCGGAGGAAGAGGTGGGCCTTGTCTCGCAGTTCTGCCGCAAGTTGCGCCTCGTCATGTGGTTGAACCATGCCAGGAGTGGCTGAACAAGGCAGCAGAAAGCTTAGCGAGGCAGAGAAAGACACATTCAAACATGTCAAGCGTGTCACACACATCGATTTGGGATCCCCGTGATCGATTTTTGGCAGGAGCTTCGAGGAGACGGATTGGGATTGATTCCCTGTGCTCCATGGTCATTCCAGACTGATTGAACAAGAGAACAAGCGGTGACATCCGTGCACGCAGGAGAAGCTCACTTCAGTGCTAGACGAGAAGCTGATGGCTCTTCCGGCCGTCGCCTTTTGACTGCCTGCCTGCGACCGAACCCCGAGCAGCGGCTGTGCGGCTGAGGCGGCGGCGGTCGCGCAGTAGCTCCACCCACGTGGGGCCCCAACGGCAGTCGACGAGACTGCTCTGATAATGTGGTGGATGCCCCAAGTCAGGGCATTCTTCATAGTGGGCCACGCGCAGAACAGAACTCAGAAATTCTCGTCAGCAAGTGAATCCAATCATTTCGCAGAATCTGTTCTGCGGTCCTGCTCATACAAGCTTATTTGCAGCACAAAAATATGACGGCCTCACGTGCGGCTGACAACCTCAGTCGACTGCATCGAGGAACAAGGATTCTACAAGATTACCAGACCAGGTGTGTCAGCCATCAGCAGGTGTGCAGGGCGCAAGAGGTGGCGCTTTGTGGATCTTTGTGGCATCCCACCGTATCCCACAGTCTGACAGAGAATCTGCAAAGTAGGCTCAGCAAAGTGAGCAACATCTTGCGAGGTGCACAGTAGCAAGGCGCTCTTAGCGAAGGAGGGCAACACCTCTCAGCGCCTGTTTGGGAAGACCGGGAGTCTGCAGTGTCGTCTTCCCCCGAGTGAGAAGGCGGTAGCCGTCGTAGCCCCTGCGGTGAAGAGTTTGGAAGCCTTGGTGAAGCCAGAGGCTTTGATGATCTGAGTCTGTTGATCCCATGTTAAGACTGCGAAAGTCCGGCCGCTATGCCCATGTCCGGTCGAACCGCTTTTACATCGCTGAGCTGCGCTTGGCCATTCGATGCCGTCTTTGGCTTGCAGCCTTAGGCCTTGGGCTAGGGCCAAGTCGACGCACATGCGATGCTGCGTTGAGTGCACGGTCGGAACGCACTCGTTCCCTCATCGGTGTACCGATGCAGTGCAGAGTAGCCTAGCAGAGCAGAATTTCGAATGGTATCAGTCTTGTTGCTGGCACACGTCTGCGCTCGAGTGGTGGTAGTAGAGTAGTAGCTACAGTAGTAGCTGAAGAGCACGCGATGCTGGGAGACGCCATGGTGCGGAAATGGCCGAGAAGGGCCTCCTCAGAAGGATTTTCACAGCCGTGCAGAAGGCCAGATGTGAAGATGATAGAGTGTGCATTGAGGATGCTAGAGACTGGATCAGAAGTCATGTTGATACTGTTTTGAACGAAGGCGCCTGATGCCACGGCATTGCTATGGTACGACCCATCGAGCGGCGTGCACAAGGTGGCAGCCTCAAGTCGCAGCGACGCGTCTGGAGTGCTGTGCGTCTTTCCCCCCTGCCTGGGCACGACGAAAGCCGTCGGATTCTGGCCCTGCATGAAGCTGATACGATGCGTATCAACTGCACATGAAGGCAAAGCGCTACCAGAGCTACAAGGAGGTCTGGACGGTGGCATCGCAGGCCGCCGCGGTGCTCCGATCACTCTCGCAGCACGAGACGGAGACCGAGAAGACCGCTTTGGGGGATGTCTCCGTGCGAGTTGGCCTTATGCTCGGAGGCCCTCAAACCGTATCGAACTGAAAGAATTGCGCTGCAAAACTTGCGCACTCCTTGAGGCGGACCGGCTCTTGCGGTGCTCGAGCTCGCAGTGCTGCTGGCGGGCTTCGCTTTGGTGCCGCTGGATGCAGAAGAGCCACTGCCTCGTCTGCAGTTCATCATGGAGGCTCCTCGCAGGGCGTTGCAGGGCAGGGAAGCGCAACTGGTGTGCCGATGTGAAGGATGCCGGACCGCTGCTTGCCTTAGTCGTGGCTGAGCCTCAAGTTGAGAAAGCCCAGATGCTGCTGCAGAATGGTTCTGGAGGTCGGAATCTAGCGAAAGCCTGAGTTCAAGAGGCAAAGAGTGCAGTCAGAGGAACAAAGCTTCTCCGAGATTCCGAACTTTTGCGAAGCGAGGCGGGGTGAGACCTTTGACGAATGTTTGGGTTTGCGTTGCTGTCATCTTTGACTGCAGCTTGTAGCCTGCTCACCCGCACTCCACGTCCAGGTGGCTGAGACCTCTGACTGTCGACCGCCAGCTGACTTCGTTGAAGAGCAGATATCTCACATCTTTTTCACTTCGGGAAGTACTGGACGTCCTAAAGGTTGCATGTGCAGCTTCCACAACCTGGTCACATATTGCTTGGCGAAGAATACCATCCACCAGGCTGGTCGGATCGCAAACCCTCGTCTCCCTGCGCACGCACGCCTCTCCCTGTCCATCTGTGCGTCCCCCGTGTGTTCATGCAGACCTCGATCTTCAGCAGCGCAAACGAAGCTACCTGCATACACAGTGCTCGCGTCCCGTCGCAGCAGCTGACATACTTCCTACCTGCACCACTGGAAACCGGTAGCTGCCGTTAACCGTCGAGAACAGATGTTTTCCAAGAGATCGTTCTGACTAGGGAGTCCTACCCCTACGGCTGATGCACCGTCGGCAAGAACATGCAGCTTTGCAGAGCTTGAGCATGAGGGAGCCCGCAAGTGTTTGTGGGCGGATGCAATAGCTTGAGCCTTGGGGCTCAAAATGCACCAACGTCTGAGATAGTGATTGCCAGCATGTACGTATGTGTGATCGCAACTGCTGTGTGACTCTGGGCTCGAGGAGCCTCTGGCACACTGAGAAGCACATAGCATGACAGCACGCAGCATGCTTCTTGCCCCGTGTCATCCTCCACAGCACCTGCCAGAAGATCAACACATGATTGTTTTGCCTGTGTGCCTGTCTTGTCTCGGGCAGGTCGATAGTTCCAGCATCGTCTTGGTCGCCAGTGCGCACACCTTCGACCCGCTGCTCGACAGGCAAGGCCATCCACTGCTCCTAAGGACTTCAGTTGGTGTTTGGGCGTAGGCGAAGCATGGCTAAGCCTAGGACGAACCCATGCGCAGCATGGGCTGAGTTGGTAGGGACGAGAGGGGTAACCCGGTAACCCCCCTTCCATGCAGCATCGGAAGTGCAGTCCACAACAGTACTCCCATGGCCGCTCAACATTGAGTCTACAGCGAACAGGTTCGATAAAAGCCAGATCCGCAGGGTACTGTTGGAACAGCCCGAGAAAGATCCCAGGTCTTTGGGCGACTTCTTCGCCACGTGGGTGGCGGGTGCCACCGTGGCCTTGGCACCACGGGCGGTGCTGCAGGCAGCGCTCGGAAGCTGCCTGAGCAACACCGAGGCGCCTTGGTTGGAAAATGCGGGGCAGCTGGGAGCTGGCTGGGCTGCTTGGGTGTCACTCGTACTTGCTTCTCTGCCAGAGGCGAGCCACATTCAAACAACTCCTGGGCATTTTGCCACCATGGAGGCCTCGGTGTTCTGCAAGTTTGTGCGGGGTGGCAATAGGATCCGAGTATGCCAGGCGGGAGCTGCTCCTCACTTGCGAGTGGTCGCCTTAGGAGGAGTGGGCCCGAAAGCCGACAGCTTGCCGTCAACAGCTGCCCTGCCCCTGCAGGCGAGCTGATGCCGCAGCCACTCCTTGCTTGGGCCGCTGATGTCCGTCAGCCTCTTAAAGATTGCCGCAGATCTTGGTGTCACGGTATGCTCGTTGAAAGAACATACCCTTACAGCTTTAGGGCTCAACGGTTCTGGTGTGTCTGTTCGAAAAGCGTGCTGACGGGTGCACTCTTGCTTCATCAGCTGAGTATGCCAATCAGTGCGCATGTAAAGAGTCAAGTGAAGGTCTGCTCAACACATATGGTGTCACGGAGTGCACAGTTTATCAGGCCCACGCCTCAGTTCCGATGGGGGTCCAACGGTCGCGGCTTCTCACAAACCTGCACAGGCAGCCGCAGTGCTCTCGCCACAGAGCAGCCCTCGCTTGTTGGGGTCCGCGCTCCCGGGCACAAGGCTGCTGCTCGCAGCTGGCAGAGGACAGGGGCTTCCTCTTCCCGTTCTCTGACTCCATCTCCCCGGAGACCCCTACTTCAGGCGACGATCCGAAGACCTGTGTCGAGGCGGGGTGACGGGCTGAGTTTGCAAGCAGCTTGGTCCTTTCTGGATTTCTGCAGGACAGCAGCGATGAACACGGCGAGCTGTGGATCGCTGGTCCACAGGTCGGCCTGGGGTACGTGAGGCCAGGGCCGGCAAGAAGCTCACGGAAGCCAGGGAGCGGTGCTTGGAGCCTTTGGCCAGGCGCCCGGATCTGACGTCGGAGCGGTTCCGGGACTTCCCGGGCCTTGGCCGCTGCTTCCGAAGTGCCAGAGCTCAGCGGTTACGGGGAATCGCCACGGAAGAGGGGCCAGAACGTCACAGACATGTGACAAGGCGGCGACCTGGCTGCAGCTCGAGGCGGCGCTGCATTCTCTCCGACCGACTGGACTGTGCGAAACCGGCGACCTCAGATGGGGGCTGGCAGCTGCTGGGACGCCGCGACGGTATGGTGCTCCTCAGCTGGCCAAGCAAAGTTCAAGGTCTGAAGGTCCACGGAGCTTCATCAGAGTTGAGGAAACTGCGTGGTCGCCGGGTGGAGCTCGGAGAGGTGGAGGAAGTGTTACTGGCTGCAGCGCAGCTTGTCGTCAATTTTTGGGTCACTGCCGGACAATCCGATGCCTGCACCGAACAAGGCCCGAGGTCATTTCCGCGGCGGCTGCTGTCCTGGCGCATCCAGGTCCTCGACTTGTTCTGTACTGCGTGCTGCAAGGACTGCTGTGTCCGGATCACGAAAACCCGCAGTACCCGAACTTATCGATGCCTTGCCCGTGCCGCAAGTGCTGCCCAGAACGACATAGCTAGAGCCTTGCAGCCGCGAGGACAGCAGCCGGCAGACTGCGAAGAAGTGTCCTGTGCGCTGCTGCGACGTTTGGGAGAAGATCGGCTGCCTCCTCACATGGTCCCGAGTGCGGTAATTGCGGTGGCATCGCTCCCTATGACCGGTACCGGGAAGGCGAGCGAAGTTCAGAGAAGCACAAATGTCAGAATATCCGTGTCCCTGTGTCCCCGGTGCCAGGTCTCACGCAGGGACTTGGCACAAAGGGCCTTGCCCGAGGACCCAGAAGGTCAAGCAGACCTATCTGGGGCCACGGGAAGCATAGCTGCCGCCTGGAGCGAGGTGCAGCCAAGCTCAGCATCCTTGCGTGCGCTTGGACATGCTTTGAAGCTTGGAGGTGCTCGGAGTCCCTGTTCGAAGCCCCAGGGCGCACTTCCTGGCTTTGGGAGGGGACTCCTTGGCTGCGCTGCGCGTGTGCCAGCGCTTGGCCAAGAGGACATTCCGCCTTTGAAGCTTCAACGCATGCTTTTGGTCTGCTGCTGAACGGGTCGAGGGGGCCTTTGAAGCCAGGAGTGCAAAAGAGGTGGGCTCCTTCGGCGAGCTCTTGCCGGAGCCTCTGCAGGGGCCTCAGACGACCGAGTCACGGTCAGACAGAGATGTCCATTACATCACAGCCGCTGCCCCCAATGCCTCCGTCTCTCCCGTTCTGGCCGAATCGACGGGTCAACAAAGAAGGCGCTCAGATTCTGAGAACTTCTGAGATGAGAGATGATGAGAGGTTCTACTACTACTACTACTACTACTACTACTACTGCTACTGCTACTGCCACTGCCACTGCCACTGCCACTGCTATTGCTACTGCTACTGCTACTGCTCCCCTGCTGCTGCTGCTGCTGCTGGTGCTGCTGCTGCTGCTGCTGCTACTACTAACTACTACTACTACTACTACTACTACTACTACTACTACTACTGCTACTGCCACTGCCACTGCCACTGCTATTGCTACTGCTACTGCTCCCCTGCTGCTGCTGCTGCTGCTGCTGGT